>JAVGWX010000001.1:165646147-165808647 GCA_036924085.1 Ariolimax columbianus | reverse complement strand
TAGACCTAGATTGGAGTACTGTGTACAGGTGTGGAGTCCTTATCATAGAGGGGACATAAACATGCTAGAAAGAATACAAACAAAGAGCGACAAAGATGATAGTGGGATTCCAGAATTACAGTTATGAGGAACGACTCAGAAAAACCGGCCTACAGTGTCTAGAAGAGAGAAGAATTCGTGGTGACTTAATACAGGTATATAAGATGATCAGAGGAATCGATAAATTAGACTATAACAAGTTTTTTTTTAAATACAGCCACCTACAATAACACGAGGGAATAGCTACAAGCTGACTAAAGAGAGGTCCAGGTTAGATATTAGGAAATATTTTTTTAGTCAGAGAGTGGTGTCTGCTTGGAATGCATTGCCAGGGAAGGTAGTGGAGGCAGGGACAGTTAATGCATTTAAGAATTAACTGGATGCGCATAGCTTTTAGAGCAAGGTGATGTAAGTGTGACTGGTTGTATACAAACTCTGCAGGGTCTTCTAAACCAGTATAAAGACGTTAAGTTAGTGGAAGAAATGTAACGTCTCACATTCTATGTTGTGTAGTTGATAATAACATAAATCAGTTTAGTTTATTACTGCACCTGAAGAGGTGTACAACGAACCACAGGTTGCGACTACAAGGCCTTCGTCAAGGATACAGAACAAGACAAATGAAAACACCTAACGAATACAACAGCAATTTGCATAGAGATGATGCATAATACACATTTGTGCCGGCGGTTATTTCCTAGAAAGGGGAAACAGTGTCCAGAACTGCGTGGACACTAGTAATCAAGGTACGCCCGCTGTGAGGCTAAACAAGAAATGGGCAATACGATGTTACAAAAACACATATATTACAAAATGTTTACACATGTATAAGAAGTACATACATATGCACAAATGCACATATGCATCAATAAATGCAACCATGAGTATACATATCGACACATACCAAAACACATAAATATATAACAGTGATAGTTTGTCATTACAAGCGAAGATGTCAACAGCATCAGACTTGTGCTGCGTGGTTTGGCTATAGAGATCAATCCTGGTACGGGTGACTTCGCCGCACCCCGGGACACTCATGTGCGGATTCGGCAGTGGAGTCGTCTTGAGTTCTGCTCTTTGGACCGGCTTGTCTAGTCTACGCCTCCGCGATGTTGTTTCGATATGAGCACCTGTGTTGATGCTACCGCGCCAGGTTGAACGGTTCTGCGCAAGCAACTCCCAGAAGGGAACATTAATGTTGCAGCTCTTCAGAGACACTTCAAAGAGTTTCTGTAGTATTTCTTCTGTCCTCCTAATGAGCGTCACCCTATTCTGAGCTCATCGTATAGCAGTGGTTGGGGATGCGCTCATCTGCCTCTGGGTCCTCCGTTCTGTTGTGAATTGCGAAACTTTAGCAAGCTCGCCATTATGGTATTTACAGTGCCGATCCCACTTAGTTAGCAAGATTGCCTTGAAACAGTCTGATACCACGCAGAACTATTTGGAAGTGAAGTGGAGGTCTTGATCAGTATTTTTCACCTGAACCTGATTAACATAGTCTGATCAGTGTGTTTTACCTGATCCTGACTAATATAGTCTGATCAGTATGTTTTACTTCACCATGACTAACATAGTCTGATCAGTATGTTTTACCTGACCCTGACTAACAAAGTCTGATCAGTATGTTTTACCTGACCCTGACTAACAAAGTCTGATCAGTATGTTTTACCTGACCCTGACTAACATAGTCTGATCAGTATGTTTTATCTGAACCTGGCTAACATAGTCTGATCAGTATGTTTTAGCTGACCCTGACTAACATAGTCTGATCAGTATGTTTTACCCCACCATGACTAACATAGTCTGATCAGTATGTTTTACCTGACCCTGACTAACAAAGTCTGATCAGTATGTTTTAACTGACCCTGACTAACTTAGTCTAATCAGTATGTTTTACCTGACCCTGACTAACATAGTCTGATCAGTGTGTTTTAGCTGATCCTGACTAACATAGTCTGATCAGTATGTTTTACCCCACCATGACTAACATAGTCTGATCAGTATGTTTTACCTGACCCTGACTAACAAATTCTGATCAGTATGTTTTACCTGACCCTGACTAACAAAGTCTGATCAGTATGTTTTACCTGACCCTGACTAACATAGTCTGATCAGTATGTTTTACCTGACCCTGACTAACATAGTCTGATCAGTATATTTTACCCCACCATGACTAACATAGTCTGATCAGTATGTTTTACCTGACCCTGACTAACAAAGTCTTATCAAAACCTCATCAAAAGCTCAAGCCTCGTACAATGAAGTCTCTTACACTTCACCCCATACAGCAATGTTGCTATATGACAACCTTGACCTTTACTGCTTGCCGTAGCAGTACTTCACAAAACTTTCCCTCTCCAGTCACTTTTGTACATCCATTAACGTGATATGGTAACGTTGGAGGAGATTACAGATTGGTATTATGCGTAAACTTTCTATCCATTCTTAGAGACAGTCGCATTATTCAATATGTGACCTATATGTGTGGAAATAATATCGTCAAGTCTGCTGAAGAACACCCTTTATCTTGAATACTCTAAAGATGCGCTCAGTGATCGATTGGAGAAAGTGTTACATCATGTAATTAAATACTATCATAGTTATTCCCATTGCGTTAACAAAAAAATTGAAACTTAAATCGTTTTAACACTAGCGTGGACCCCACTGGGAAGAAACGAGTAATCAGACTGCAACCCTTCAAATATGACGCTAACGTCTACTAAAGAGTAGGCATACAGCAACCCTTCAAACATGACGCAAACGTCGACTAAAGAGTAGTCAGACTGCAACCCTTCAAACATGACGCAAACGTCTACTAAAGAGTAGGCATACAGCAACACTTCAAACATGACGCAAACTTCTATGAGGCTAGAAACATGTTCTGTTCTCTTCTTAAGAATCGACTTCAATATCCATTCATGTCTTAGCCAACCTCCCTGTACCTTCCGAAGTTAGAATTAGAAGACTTCTTTTTATTCATTTCCTTTTTTTTCTTCTTCTTCTTCTTATTCGTAGTCACTTCTTTTTTCGAACGCTTTCAGATGTCGACTCGCATTTGTCCAAAGAAAGCAGTCTAGTTTTGTCACTTGTGATGGTCACATATGCTTTCTCTGGTCCTCGTATGTTGGGCAATGTTGCAGCAGATGCTCAAGGGTCATTTTTCCAGTAACACAGGTGCTTTCGCCAGAAAGATCTTCAGTTTCTTGAATAGATAGTATCTCAGTCTGTTGTGGTCCGTGTGGAGTCTGAAGACTCCCCCACCCGCCTTCTTCTGTTCAACAGGTAGTATGCATCATTACTTGTACAGCCATCATGCTTTGTTTCACGTTGTCCCTTTATCTGGTCCTCAAAAACCTTTTGAACTTTTCGTGTCGCACTTGAATCCTTGTTTCGACAGTCTGTCTGCCTTATTTCGACAGTCTGTCTGCCTTATTTCGACAGTCTGTCTGCCTTATTTCGACAGTCTGTCTGCCTTATTTCGACAGTCTGTCTGCCTTATTTCGACAGTCTGTCTGCCTTATTTCGACAGTCTGTCTGCCTTATTTCGACAGTCTGTCTGCCTTATTTCGACAGTCTGTCTGCCTTATTTCGACAGTCTGTCTGCCTTATTTCGACAGTCTGTCTGCCTTATTTCGACAGTCTGTCTGCCTTATTTCGACAGTCTGTCTGCCTTATTTCGACAGTCTGTCTGCCTCCTCGTTGCCTGGCATGTTACAGAATTGGAAGACCGACACAATGCCTGCCCTTGTTAAAGAGGTATCCGAAAGCCATCACAGAGTTGAGGTCACAGCCTCCATTTCAATTCAGATACTAGAGATTGGTGTCCTGTATGCCTCGCTTCGCCCAACAACAACGTGACCTCTCACTCTTTCGAAGTCCCAACCTGATTTTCCCCTGTCTAGCATCGATCCATCGATATATTTGACGTTATCGATCCTTTAAGTGTTATCACTTATCAGCTGTTTAACCTCGATCTCAGAGTTAGCCACAGAGGCCAACCACATAATAGAAATGATCAGCAAAGGCGGAAAAAGTGAAGAGCTAGAAATGAATATTTCCAAGGCCAAAGTCACGAGTAACTGTTTCGCCCATTGTGACCTCAATAGGAACAACTTGGAAGACGTCGAGGAATAATGCTATCTGTGAGGCGTCCTCAACATACAGAAAATTTAGAACCATAACTAGCAAGACTGCTCAGGGTAGACGTTCTTCTCGTCCATCCATAGAGTTCTGGGAGATTGCTGAACTAGAAAGTGTACCCATACTCCCTTCAACTCCATAGTGCTCCATGCAATGTGGTATGTATGCAGTTGAAATATGGACATTTACGAAAGCAAAGGACAGCAAACTACGAGTGACCAAGGCTTCTCTTGAGAGAAGTATAGTGTGCCTTGCTCTCCGCAACCAGCACGTACAGAATCTTCACAATTCCGACCTACGGCAATTAGCACTGGCGAGTGATGTAGTTGTTCACGAAAACAAGACAAAACTTCGGTTGGTAAGCCACATACTCAGAGGAAAGCATGAACGCTGAAGTACGTTGACGGCAGTCTGGTACCTCAGAAGCGGAAAAAAGAAGGCGGGGAAGACCTTCCAACGCGCTGGTCAGACTCCTTGCAGACAACTACAGCATCCACGATACGTCGATAGGAAACTTTAATAACCACTAGATCCTAAAAGTCCATAATAACAATCGTTGGAGACCAAGTATGATTCAACCGCCGCTGAGGTAATCGGGTAATGAAGTAATTTATCAGAAGGACATGATTAAACTGCTTTCAACAAGATGAAGAGGATGACACTGCGTGGGATATAACGCCAAATCTAGAATTGATGTTAGCAGTCAATAAATAATACGACTGTAAAATAATCGCAGTTTGACATTACGATGAAGATAATTAAAGCGATGATAAATAACTGTGCTAATTTATAGAATACGTTAAACGATTCTTTCAGCCAGAAAAAAAAATTGACATGCTCTCCCAGAGGAATATATCCTGACACAGGCTCATGCGGGGTCTCCAGTCTTGTCTACATTTTCTAGCGGGTACATTGTTTTGCTCTGTTGGCAGGAGCTAGATGTTTGTCTGGACCTGCTAACAAAACAGATTAGCTCATAGTATTTCTAGTCTGCCGGTCTTTTGAAACACGACACCTTTGCCCCAGTTACTTAGTTGCATTTTCCAGATTGCGTTTACATGTTTTCTGTAATTTTCGTTTAATATTTTCCCATGGGGACGGCAGGAATACCAAGATTACATTTGAATTATTACAATATGTTTAGCTTATTCTAAGAAAAAGCATTGTCTGGGGTTTTCCTGAAAACAAAGAATGTAGAAATGCGCTTGTCAGAATATTCTTTAACGTAGAACGCAAGAATTCGGATCTGACATTCATAAACATGCGAAGGAACAGAGAAAGAGAAATACAGAAATAAATGGCTTAATAAAAACACAACTTTAAGCAAACATAAAACAGAACGAAGACGGCAATGAAGTTTCGCCATATCGTCATTAATGGTGTCGCCAGTTATCACCTTCAAGAATCATCTTTGGTGTCGTCAGTTATCACCTTCAAGAATCATCTTTCGTGTCGCTATTGCCGTCAGTTATCACATTCAAGAATAATCTTTGGCTTTTGTCGACAATTATCACCTTCAAGAATCATCTTTGTGGTTGCCAGTTATTATCTTAAAAAATCATCTTTGGTGTGGCTATTGTCGGCAGTTATCATTTTCAAGAATCATCTTTGGTGTCGCTATTGTCGCAAGTTATCACTTCAAAAATCATCTTTGTTGTTTCCAGTTATCACCTTCAAAAATCATTCTTAGTGTGCTATTGTCGCCAGTTATCACCTTCAAGAATCATCTTTTGTTGTCACCAGTTATCCCCAACAAGAATCATCTTTGGTGTGGCTAGTGTCGCACGTTATCACTTTTAAGAATCATTATTGATGTCGCCAGTTATCCTCTTCAAATATCGTCTTTAGGGTAGCTATAATCGCAAGTTATCATTTTCTAGAATCATCATTGGTGTGGCTATTATCGCCAGTTAGAACCTTCAAGAATAATCTTTGGTGTGGCTATTATCGCAAGTAATCACTTTGAAAAATCATCTTTGTTGTCTCCAGTTATCACCTTCAAAAATCATTTTTGATGTGCTACTGTCGCCAGAAGAATCATCTTTGGTGTCGCCAGTTATCCCCTTCAAGAATCATCTTTGGTGTGGCTATTGTCACCAGTTATAAATGTCAAGAATCATCTTTGGTGTTACTATTGTCGCAAGTAATCACTTTCAAAAATCATTTTTGTTGTGTCCAGCTATCACCTTCAAAAAGCATTGTTGGTGTGCTATTGTCGCCAGTTATCACTTTCAAGAATCATCTTTAGTGTCGCAAGTTGTCACCTTCAAGAATCATCTTTGGTGTAGCTAATTATCACCTTCAAAAATCATCTTTGGTGTCGCTATTGTTGCCAGTTATCACCTTCAAGAATCATCTTTGGTGTAGCCAGTTATCACCTTCAAAAATCATCTTTGGTGTCGCTGTTATCACACTCAAAAGCCATTTCTGTTGCGACCTTTTCTAGCTATACTGTTGCCTTGAGCTGCATGAGGTACATCATTCTAGAAAGTTGTATCTTGTAGCACATGATATTCTACTGTTTCTTTCATCTTGGCTTATGTTTACAAGCTCCTTAGCAACACAGAACATTCGTGTTTCTGTCTCGTCACATGATCCTGTCTTTCGCCGTTCAAGTGTCATGGCGTCAGGGCTAGGAGTTGATTTCCCTGCACAACAACATGTACCCATTTCTGTTTACAACTTCTGACCTGCTGTTATGGAAGACGCAGAGACGAATAATCATAGACGCAAACATGGAGATCATGAAACTACAGCTTGGTACCTTACAGAGTGGAGGAAGTGGAGGACGTTTATGAATGTCTTTAACTATATTTTCAAACATAAAATAACAATTAAAACTGAAATATGTTGTTTACGCAGAAAGATACAATAAGAAAGAATTAATTTTTAGAGCCTGTACAAAACATTTGTTTAAGTTTTAAACTCAATTTTATATTTTTGGGGTTTTTTGTTGTTGTTGTTGTTGTCAATGTTACAAATGATGTACACGTGTGTGTACATTTCTGTATTTAAAAAAGAGAAATCAATTTAGTTCTTTCAGTTATGTTCTTATTATTTTTTTAAATTTATTTTCTTATTTTATTGATATGAAAAATAGGAAGAAGGAGAAAAAAAAGAAGAATAAGAAGCTATATTTAGCAAGCATTTGGTATGGACAATCAGAAAATGATGGTGAGATATTTGATGACATGATAACTTATTAATGACCAACAGAAAATGATGGGTGAGATATTTGATGACATGATAACCTATTAATGACCATCAGAAAATGATGGTGAGATATTTGATGACATAATAACCTATTAATGACCATCAGAAAATGTGAGATATTTGATGACATGATAACCTATTAATGACCATCAGAAAATGATGGGTGAGATATTTGATGACATGATAACCTATTAATGACCATCAGAAAATGATGGGAGAGATATTTGATGACATGATAACCTATTATGACCATCAGAAAATGATGGGTGTGATATTTGATGACATGATAACCTATTAATGACCATCAGAAAATGATCAGTGAGATATTTAATGACATGATAACCTATTAATGACCATCAGAAAATGATGGGTGAGATATTTGATGACATGATAACCTATTAATGACCATCAGAAAATGTTGGGTGAGATATTTGATGACATAATAACCTATTAATGACCATCATAAAATGTTGGGTGAGGTATTTGATGACATAATAACCTATGAAAGACAATTAGGAAATGAAACGTGGTTGTAGTATGCGTGCACTAAGAGTTAAGAATGTCGTCAGGCATCTTCTATGTGCATCTGCTTGCTAGCATTTCCTATCAGTGGTCAAAAATAAGGAGTACTCTGAGTGGTGTGAGGTGAAAAGTGAAATGCCACAGGGCTCGGTTTTTGTGACCAATTTTGTTCTTGGTATATGTGAACCATTTGATATGTCAATTATATTGGATCCATGATTACAAAATTCACGGATGACACAAAACTATTTATAAGTGTATCATCTAAAGCAGAAGTGGATATATTGAGGTTAGACTAGGATACAATTCGAGAATGGTATGTGAGCTGGCAAATAGAGTTTAGTGTAAATAAATGTACAGTCATTCACATGGGTAGAACCAATATGGAACATAATTACAGAATGGGACAGAACAATATTATAAAGATAGAATAGGAAAGGAACCTAGGAGTTATAGTAGATCATACAGGTAAGGTGAGTGAGCAAGTTCAGGTAACAGTGAAAAAGGCAAATGCAATGCTAGGTAAGATACAAGAAATATTAAACATAGGATCGTGAAAGTAATAGTCAAACTGTATAAAGCATTAGTTGGACCCAGATTGGAGTACTGTATACAGGTGTGGATTCATTATTGTAGAGCGGATATAGACATGATGGAAAGGATACAAAGAACAGATAGTGAGATCTCGGAAATATAGCTATGAGGAAAGAAAAACTAGCCTACATTGTCTAGGAAAGAGAATAATTCATTGTGATTTATACAGATTTATAAGATAATTAACGGAAAGGATAAATTAGATTATACCAAGTTGTTTTTTCCCAAAAAACAGCCGAATAAAAAGAACAAGAGGGCACAGCTACAAATTAATTCAAGAAAGGTCCATATTAGATACTACGAAATTTATTTTTAGTCAGAGAATGGTGAATGTTTAGAATGCATTGCCACAGACATTAATGGAGGCAGGGTCAATGAATGCATTCATGAATATATTGGATGTGCAGTTATTGTTAGATCAAGTGAATGTAAAAGAAACCGGTTGTATACACACTGTGCAGAGTTTTCTGAACATGTATAAAGACGCTAAGTTCAGTATAACTTTGTGCGTTGTTAAAATATGTTTTCACTTTTCACTTTTCATGACCTGCTCTCCAAGTGAGACTGACTTCTACAACATGTTGTTTCCTTTATGTTTTTTAGAATGAACACAAATATGTTAATTACTGGTTATTATTACTTCAGTTTTCTTATTAGTAAATTGTTTCCGCTGATCTCTTATCAATAAATTACCCCCATTATTTTCTGATCAATAAGTTATTACAACTGTTTTCTTATCAATTAATTATGGCCACTGTTTTTTGTTCATGCTGGTAATATAGAACAATGCAACAGAAGGCAATGTCACCGTCGGAGGTGTGGCTCGAGTGTTTCTGTCCAATAGCTTCTTTCTAGCATTACATAGGGTACCGAGGACAGGGATAACTTTGGGACATGACTTCCTAGTGTCATCCTTTTTTCTCATTCTGTTTTGGGCGTCTTACCTACAACCATCTGGTTACCAGATCGGTAATCTGATCAGTCATGTGATCAAAACATCGATGCATTTTAGATGCCTCAAACTGACTTTCATACATGTCATTGTCACTTGCGGGTGTTTCACAGCTAACGTGAGGTGTTTTCAGTTGAATACCAATAGTATTTCTGGTTTAGACTAGAAGGCTCTGGTAGTTTTTGAGATTATAGGCTGCTCTCGCTGTTTGCACTCAACCCAAGCATGTCTATTCAGTCAGTTCTTCTTTTTCTTCTGCGTTTTCCTCTAAATTCTCTTCTTGTTCTTCTTCTTCCGCAAAATTCTTCATGTATAACTTTTGTTGCTGCCACATGCTACTCATTTCAACTGTGTATGATGGACAGAACTGCAAAGGGTGTTCCTTTATCGTGGGGACTGGGACATAGGTATATATATCCGCAGTGCAGATCTTGAATGAGCAGCCAGCAGCCAACGACTCATAGCTCGCTGCTTGCATCAGGGTAAGTGACACATAACTAACCGCGACCCTAGTTCTACTCCAAGTTAGCGATCTTGGAAATAGATGGCAACCATGCAGCCTGACTAAGAGATTAGAAATCGAAGAGAGAAAGCAAACACATATAAATTTACAAATATAAACACCGTGTGACAACATGTAATATTGAGGGCAAGAGAAGTAGAGCAAGACAGAGACAATACATTTGGAATTGTAAGACAAACAAGGCAGGAAAAAGGAAAACATCTGACGTGTTGAATTGTTCAAAGTATAGATAGCTGTAGCGGGAATTCATCGTCAAGGTCCCTCGGCATGACCCTTGGTTCTCATGATGATGATGATGTTGATGACGATAATGATAATGATGCAAAGACAGTTTTGTGAATCTTGAGAATTACCGTCTTAATGTATTACTTGGCCCAACAAGGCCTTTCTCCGAAAATAGAAAAAAAACATGTTTTTTCCCTGTGACACAGTGTATGCCATTTGAACGTTAAATGGTGTCATTGTTTTACAAATGTTACCGTAAACACTCTGAAATCTTCATTTGCAATCCTATAAGAGTGATTTATTTAAACGGCAAAAGTGGTTCCATATGAGACACAAATGTCGTGGATTAAGTCTTAAAAACTTCCGGGCAAAAGAGCTTCAATATTTTATGCCTGGAGTGTGTTGATCAGTTCCCTTTCTTTCCGTCTAGTCTCCCATAACCGCCAGCAGGTACCAATTTTCGACTGGCTAGAATGGAGCGTGTTTATAGCAAAAATCACCTTGTACAATTGCCTCAAAAGACAAACGTTCTAGCAGTACAGTCCATAAAACGCAAGCTATCAAAGTAGTCCAACTTTTCAGCTGAGCTATTTCATGCCATAATTTGGATTTAAGCAGCTGGAAGCTACTCCCATTTAATCCGTGTGTGCCAATCACAGGTTTTGATCATCAGGACTCTTCACAACTTCTTGAAGCACTTGGGTTTAAAACACGTAAGTCAGTGATCCCACGTGACGGAGGAAGAGAAACTGATTCACCACAATAACTTCTTTTCACAAGGCCACCCCGAGAAATAACGAAAGTACACAACCAAAGTAGCAGGATCATGAAATATTTGCTTCCACAACAAGCCATATGCTTGGATATAGCAGGGTCTGGAACAGGCCGGTTTATTACTCTCTGATATTTCACCAAATTTTCGTCTGACTTCCTAACCCATTTAGAGTCATCTGTGTTTTCTTAATTCCACGTCAGATATAATTTGTAACCGGAACCTTCTTACGCCTGTGATGTGACTGGCTCCAAACACTTATGTCTGCCAAAGGAACACAACTTTTTGTTTCACACGTGCAACAATTTAAACACATTTCAAAGCATTTCGAATTGCAAGTAAACTTCCTGCCATGTTTTTGCCAATGCTCGTTCAGCGTTACGTCTGCTTCTTCCACACCTCCATTATTCTCTCACTCGTGCAGCTTATAATAAATTCTTTCTCTTCACAGATCCATACGATAAATGTCACTTGTAATCCTCACTTCATTTTTGTCTTAATATTATTTTACCCCTGTGTGATACCTTACACACGAATACCATACTAAACAAAACATTAAAATAACATTATAGATAAATGCTCCCTTGCACATAAAGATGTTCTCAAACCTAAAAATTCATACACACCCCCAGCCTCCACAACCCTCACTTTCCCACCTCCTCAATGAGCCCAATCAATTAGTTTTTGTGAGGTGCACCATGGTTCTGAATATGATATCTTTGATCAGTGACATTGTAGTAACACCACTGGACAGAACCAAAACCTATGAGTCTTATAAAGGTGTATTTGTTGTTGTTGTCGTCTGGTATAACGAAGGAAGTGAGGTTAAGGTGTCTGTATCGAATTTCTTTTCGGTGCCACTCCAGTTTGGTATATGATCCTTGTGTATGCTTGTTTAATGTCTGGCATATGCCTGTTTAATGTCTTTAGTTTCGACACATCAACTTGTCAGTTACAGAACGCCAACCGATTAGTCTGGCCTGCTCTTTGTACCTGGTCTCAGGAAACTTTTCAAATCGGGACGTCTGATCCGAGCAGACATCATCAGTTATGTCGCGTTCAAAAAAAAAACATAAACCAAAAAAAAACAAGGGCGATTAAGCTTTGCGCTGAAACTGGGAAAAAAATATAACCCAACTATTTAGTTTCGTAATGTGTGGTCTGTGCTAAGTGTCAGTTTTGATGGGAAAATAACTAGTGATAAATGAAACACCTCTTCGTTCTGTAGTGCAATGTGTTGGCCAATGACATCCAATCTTTCATACCATATTAATCCATCTTTATCAGTTAATATTATTTACTGCAGCAAAATTTAAGATAGAATAAAGAAAATGACAATTTGTGCGGTGTTTGTTTTTGTAAATGTACAAAATCATTTGTATGTTTCGAATTTATGCGTAATTGAATTTTGATTGGACTACCTGAAGTATCCGGCGTTTCCTGAGGTAGTTTGGTAAGTGGTGAATGTCAAGAGTTCCTTTCCCTACAACACTCCTCACCCTCACATGCCAACTGCACTACCCCAAAGTTATGTCTATCCCTCCTCCACCCCCCTCCCCGTCAATAAATTATTCCCCCCGTTAATCTTTTAGCCTCAAACTCTTCCCTCTGAAACTCTTCCCCCTCAAACTCTTCCCCCTCAAACTCTTCCCTCTCAAACTCTTCCCCCTCAAACTTCCCCCTCAAACTTCCCCCTCAAACTCTTCCCTCTCAAACTTCCCCCTTAAACTCTTCCCCATCAGCCCTTCAAACCTTCTCCCATTTGTTCTGTCTCTCAATCTGTCTATCCTAATTTATCCATCTCTTCCCCTTCAACCCGCCCACCGCTCTTCGCATCTATTTTGCCTGTCAACCAACCAATCATACCTAATCCATCTCTTACCCCAACTTGCCTACTCTCCGCCAATCTCTTCACTCCTCAGTCCACCCATCCCTCTCTCCCCTCCAATGCATCTTGCACTGAACAGCTAAGACAGAAGCAGGTCTTCCGTGTCAAAATGGCAAATGGCATGATGCAGGAAAAGGTGCAAGGAATCTGATCTACAGATGCACTGCGCATTACACCACCAGTCTATACAATTGTTCTTTTTCTATCCGGAGGATATGGGTGAAGTGTCCAAATACCAAGTAGCAAGTAACGTCCTAGGGGTCCTAAAAGGTAACTTTGCCCAGTTTGTTTGAGATCAATAGAAAGGTTTAAAATAACATCTCAATGACTGCTTTGATTGCTTCTGCTGAGATATCTTTTGGGCCAGTGGCTTTACCATCTCTCAGCTGCATTATGTTAGAATTTCTTCTGTGTTTGGTATCTCACAATTAACTTGCAGTTCCCTCTCTGCTGACTGAATGTCTTGGGAAATCTTATGGAGTTCGTGATTATTTTAAAGCTCTTGCGAATGTTCTGTCCATCTCTTTTTTCCTATAATTTATATAGCTTTTTAAATGTCCCTATGTATCTTTACAAAAACTTGTTAATGTGTTTCTGTTAGCATTTTTTTGTTGGTCTACAGTACCATCATATTGTTAATGTTTTTCTGTTAGTTTCTTTGTTGGTCTACAGTTCCATCATATTTTACTGCATCTTCCTTTCTTGCCTTATATCAATATATTTTCTCTTGTCACTTGTGAAACCCTTCCTTACTTCTTCGTTGACTTCTGTGTAGATTTCCTGTCACTTGACTCTAGTACTTCTCATTTGGCTCTATTCAAATTTGCCTTTATTTTTATTGGTTCCTTTGTTAAATCTTTGCTATAGTTTATATTGTTATCCATGCTTTGTATTGACGTCACCTTTTCCACTGAATTTTCTCCACAAGTTTCGCTCTCTGCCCCCCTCTCTCTCTCTTCTCTCTCTCTCTCTCTTCTCTCTCTCTCTTCATATCTCTCTCTCTTCTCTCTCTCTTCTCTCTCTCTCTCTTCTCTCTCTCTCTTCATCTCTCTCTCTCTTTTCTCTCTCTCTTCTCTCTCTCTCTTCATCTCTCTCTCTCTCTATATATGTATATATATATATATATCTGTTATCAGTGCTCCTTTTAATAATCTCTTTCGTCTAGTTGCTGTAACGCGTGCTACTTTCGTGACTTCTAATATATGTCGCATGACCTTGTTCATTAGAAATCCCACATTGAACTGTTGTCTATGGTACTGTGGTATTTGTGGAACAAGGAGATATGCCTTGTTATATGACCAAAATAACGCAACTGTCTAACCCTGGTTCCGGTCATTAATTCTCTTTTCATTCCCCCCCCCCCCCCCCCCCCCAAAAAAAAACAAAAAACTTTTTCAATACCTCCAAATTTGTTTTCTTCTCTTTCCAAGAAATGCGTCAACATCTTCTATATATCCATATTTCGAAGGCTTCAATACTCTTTTCCAACTTGTTATTCATTGTCTGTTTCTCCGTCATAAAGTAGTGACACGTATATACATAAAACCTGCCAACTCTCATTTTCAAATTCTGATTTATCTGTTTGGATGTCAGTATGTGTCGCATGTTGTCGAATACCATCTTGGCCATACCTATTCTCTTTCTGATTTATTTTTCACATCTGCCTTCTTCTGTTATTATATGACCTAGATAGGAAAAACTGTATCTGTTCAAGTAGTTGATCTTTTTTTTTTCTCTGCTTACTTTGTTTCTTGTCACTTTTCCCAATTATCATAGTCTTTGTTTTCTTTATGTTTATGTCTAATTAAAACACTTGACTTATTGTGTATATTGTTGTCACCTGCTCCTGTAATACTTGCTCACTTTTTGCCATTAGAACTGTATCATCCGCATATTTTAGATTGTTCCTTGCCACTCCTCCAATGACAAGCCCTGGCATCCCCTCTATCTGTTAGAATATTTGTTATGTGTATATATACACATCCCTGTCTCACTCCTCTTTTTACATCTATACTTGAAGAGCATAACTTTCCTGATTTTACTGTAGCAGTTTGTTCCCAGTACAGATTACTGAGCATTCCTATCACAACGATATCACAGGATATCACAACGGTACAAACACTGGTGGGCCAGGATAGCACAACGGTACAAACAGTGGTGGACCAGGATAGCACAACGGTACAAACAGTGGTGGGCCAGGATAGCACAACGATACAAACAATGGTGGGCCAGGATAGCACAACGGTACAAACAGTGGTGGGCCAGGATAGCACAACGGTACAAACAGTGGTGGGCCAGGATAGCACAACGGTACAAACAGTGGTGGGCCAGGATAGCACAACGGTACAAACACTGGTGGGCCTTGATAGCACAACGGTACAAACAGTGGTGGGCCAGGATAGCACAACGGTACAAACAGTGGTGGGACAGGATAGCACAACGGTACAAACAGTGGTGGGCCAGGATAGCACAACGGTACAAACAGTGGTGGGCCAGGATAGCACAATGAATGCAAATACAGTTGCTTGAACCATGAACTTGCTGAAGTTTAACAATCACAGACTTATGATAATAAATAATGGCAAACTAACAATTCATTAATCTCATACGTCATAGTCACATATCCAATGTACTGTCAGAACATACAGACATAGTAAACACCATATAACAGCTGTAGTTAAAACGATGAACGCTTTCCCATTAGGCTAAATGTAACGAGACAACAATAAAGTGTTACATATTATTTTCTTGCTGTCGGACTTCTTTTGTATACCTGTCTTCAAAGATCAGGACTTTCTTGTGAACCACGATGTATAAATAAAAACGTTTGCAGTTAAAGTCAGTGCATCAAAGAATAACAAACTTTAGTGCAGGAATGTTATTATTATCGTTTTGATCAAATATATCTGATAGAAAGCTACCAAAATGAGTTTGTACTGACGGCTGGGAAGATTGTGCGGCCAGAGCAAAATCAATGTCCAGCCGTCCCAGCATTCATGGTCAGTTTGGTTTGTTGTGAAGCGAAATGGCAAGTGAAGTTCTCGTCCGGGTATGTGGCTGAGTGCGTCAACACGCGCCCGCATAATTATGAGTTATGTTGCCAGTCTGGCCAGCAGAACCTGTCAAGCGCCCATGACAGGAATGTCTTTAATGTCCGGCCGAACAAATTTAGCCGAGTCCTCAGTCCAAACACGAGACGCTCCATTCCTGTTTACCTTCCTGCCAGGAGCTTCCTGGTGTAACGAGCCATCTCATTAGAAAAATCGCCACCAGGGAGAGCCATAACAATCTCTGGTGACAGAAGCGATCTAGTCTACCCCAGGTCCTGCTGTCATCATGTCCGCCTCTGGCGTATCCTGCCTTTAATCTGCGTGTTGATGTTTGCAGGAGAGCGACTGCAGATTGCACGTCCCTCGCTGAAAACTCACATGCTCCAGTATGGCCACGCTGAGGATAGGCAGGAAGACGCAATCTCCGTCTCTGCTTCTCTTGTGCGACATGTTATCACACTCGCCGACTCTGAGATCAAAGCCTTGATGAAATATCAATATTATCCTGTATAGAACATAGATGAGTTTTATGTGGTCCATGTTTGGTTAGGGCTCAATACAAATTATTGATAAGAGCAAGTGAGGATATTAAGAGTTTCTTTTCTCAGTGACAGTCGCAGTGACAATATGGAGCGTGTAGTCCTCTCAGTTATGTTGTTCACATGGGGTGAGCAACTAAGCGGGTTGGATCTATCTATCTATCTATCTATCTATCTATCTATCTATCTATCTATCTATCTATCTATCTATCTATCTATCTATCTATCTATCTATCTATCTATCTATCTATCTATATATCTATCTATCTATCTATCTATCTATCTATCTATCTATCTATATGTCTGTCTGTCTGTCTGTCTGTCTGTTTGTCTGTCTGTCTCTGTCTGTCTGTCTGTCCGTACGTCCCGTCCCTCCGTCCGTCCCGTCTCGTCCCGTCCCGTCCGTCTTGTTATTACACATGCGCAATGTAATTTAAGACCACACGCGTTAAGATTCTTACAACAATGTCCAGAGCTCTTCAAACCTCGAGTTTAGGCCCTTAACCGTCACCCTTGGAATGTAATTTACTGACCAAGAAATCGAGTTATGCACACTTAAGAGACCCACACTTGAGTTACATACCGTCAAGTTAAGGGCATCCATTTCCCAACCATCAAGATAGATAAAACACGCCACTGATTTACCAACGCTCAAGATAAAGATCCCATTTACCAGCCTGCACGATAAAGATCCCATTTACCAGCCTGCACGATAAAGACACAATTTACTAGCACTCAATTTAAGGAAACCCCAATTACCAGCCCTCAAGTTAAAATCAATCATTTGCAAACCAAAAGATAAAAACTCATATTTACCAACCCTTAAGTTACAGATCCTCAGTATCCAACCCTGGGGTCCAGAACCCACAATGACAAACCATCGAGACAAGTCCACTCATTGAACAACTCTCGAGACAAGTCCTCTCATTGACCAACTCTTGAGACAAGTCCTCTCAGTGACCAACTCTCGAGTTCAGGATCGTAGTGACCAACTCTCGAGACAAGTCTCAGTGACCAACCTTCGAGTTCAGGTTCGCAGTGACCAACTCTCAAGACATTTCCTCTCAGTGACCAACTCTCGAGACAAGTCCTCCCAGTGACTAACTCTTGAGACAAGTCCTCTTAGTGAATAACTCTCGAGACAAGTCCTCTCAGTGACCAACTCTCGAGACAAGTCCTCTCAGTGACCAACTCTCGAGACAAGTCCTCTCAGTGACCAACTCTAGAGTTCAGGTTCGCAGTGACCAACTCTCGAGACAAGTCCTCTCAGTGACCAACTCTAGAGTTCAGGTTCGCAGTGACCACCTCTCGAGACAGGTCCTCTCAGGGACCAACTCTAGAGTTCAGGTTCGCAGTGAACAACTCTCGAGACAGGTCCTCTAAGTGACCAACTCTCGAGACAAGCCCTCTCAGTGACCAACTCTAGAGTTCAGGATCGCAGTGACCAAGACATATCGATCAACCTGACTTCATCCATCTTTTCTTATGCCAGTGAAAGTGATAGGTACATGTTCAACTTTCCAACTGGACATCAACAACCCTCGACTCGACATTGAAACCCCAGTGAGTCTGAGTTCATTCAACCTTAACTCGTAGCGGCGACAATAAAGCTGTACTGTTAATATATGTCAACCCAACCTAACTTCTTTATACTGGTCTAGAAGACTCTGCAGAGTCTGCAAACAACCAGTTTATTTTACATTCACTTGATCTAAAAATACCTATGCGTTTCCAATTTATTCTTGAAGGAATTAATTGATCCTGCTTCCACTATTTCATGTGGCAATGCATTCCAAGCATTCACGACTCTTTAACTAAAAAAATGTTCCTGCTATCAAATCTGGACCTTTCTTGTATTAATTGGTGGATGTGCCCTCTTGTACTTGTGGGCGGTTGTATTCTGAAAAACTTGTTATAGTCTTGTTTCTTTTTTCGTTCTGCGCTCGTTTTCAGTCTCCTGCTACTAAGCTCTGAACAAGGCTTTGCAAGTAGTCCGGAAAACGGAATGCGTTGTGTCGCAAATTTACAGCTTGACTGCGATATTTGCACCTTTCGGTCCGACACATCTGTCTTCGTCAACGTAATAGTCTAATTTATCCTTTTCGTTGAATATCTTATAACATGGACCTGTGTTAAGTCACCTAGAATTCTTCTTTTTTCTAAACACGATATGCCGGTTTTTCTGAGTTTTTCCTCAGAACTATAATTCTGGAATCCCACTATCAACTTTGTCGCTCTTCTTTGTATCCTACCCAGCATATTTATATCTCTTCAATGATAAGGACTCCACACCTGTACACCGTACTCCAATCTAGATCTAACTAATGATTTATATCGTTTGACTAACACTTCCTTAATCCTATAAACATTATAGTCGTTCATTTGTCGACTTGGATAAAGTGCTTGGAGACATTATGGTACTTGACTTTCGCATTAAATGGCGTGGGATGACCATTACTCTTCCTGGCTGTCTCGTCTTCCTAAATTGTAATTCAGGTTCCCATTTACAGCGAGGTAGATTGTAGCGAGTCGAGACCGTATATGTAAGTTTAAGCTCTGTTATCAATGTCTAACGATGTTTGGTGGATAACAAATTATGTTATCGATGACTGGAGAAACGAAACAAAACAAACGGAAAACATGAATAAGTTTAGCGAATATCAGTATTAGGTACAAATAAAATACTAAAATAAAGTTAAATATCCTGTTTCAGCAAATAGAATGTACATCCGACTCCACTGGCAGTCAAGGAAGAACTTTATGCTATAGTTACATTAGGTTAGGAATGCACTCAACTCATTGGTTGCGCGAAGTTCATTATCGCGAACTTTGATTTGCTTGTCTTTTACACAAACCATTTAGTAATACACAAATTGAGCGACGTCATGTGTGATCAATATGCGTGATGTAAGTAAAAGCAGCTATTGTAAACTTGTTAGTAGTATATTAAACTACCTTTTTATTGCAAACTTGCTGGATTAATGCAAAGTATGGGTTACAGGGAGGTGGGAAGACAGATAGGTTGGTAAGACGAGAAGAGAGTTGGACTCCATATTTGAAGAAGATTTCAACATGCAAGAACTCCAACAGGCCCTGAAGAAACTTAAACCTAGAAAGGCTCCAGGGCCAGACAAGATCCACAATGAAATGCTGGTTCCTCTGGGGACTCGTGGTAAAGAAGCTGTTCTCAGATTGATCAACATGACATGAAGAAACTGCAAGCTTCCCAAAGCATTGAGGAATGCACATTAAATACCAATATTGAAACCGAACATACTGGCTACACCAAAAACGATGCCTATTACCAGTTGAACAGAAGAGAGCAGGTCGTGGTCTTCAGACTTCGCACTGGCCACAATAGACTGAGGTACCACCTATTCAAAATTGAAGATAGGTGGCACCGACGAATGCCCGTGTGGTACCGGGAAAATGACCGCTGAGCATTTGCTGCAAAACTGCCCGACATACGAGGATCAGAGAGAGCAGATGTGACCATCACCAGTAGCAACACTAGACAACTCTATGGCAGTGTCGACAGCCTCAGGATGACGGCTGCTTTTTTCGAAAAAAATAATGGTTACTGTCTGACTGCGTACGAAGAAGAAGAAGAAGAAGAAGAAGAAGAAGAAGAAGAAGAAGAAGAAGAAGAAGAAGAAGAAGAAGAAGAAGAAGAAATGCCAATATTGAAAAACAAAAAAACCTCCGAATGAACCAAACAGCTATCGTCACATCTCCATAACATCTTGCCTGGACAAAGTAGCAGAGAGAATGATTAACATGCGTTTCTATTGGATCCTGGAGAACGCGAACACCTTATACCAGGAACAAACAGGATTCAGAATTGGTAGCTGCACAGAAGACCAGCTTTTTAGGCTAACACAAAGAATAAACGATGGCTTCCAGAACAACAAGCATACAGTGGCCTTTTTAAAAAAAAACTACAAAAGGTTTACCATCATATATGGAGGAAAGGTCTCCTGATAAAGATGTTTAACATGAGGAAAGATCAGAGAACTTATTTTACGATTGAGAACCCAATACATCCCACTTAACAAGAACCTGAACAGAGTTCGGCCACAACACACGGCTGAGTGCCAGCTGTGCACATACCCATATGAAACAGTTGATCCTCATCTCTTTGAGTGCTCAGCGCTCAACGATTTTAGGAAAATGCTTCTTACTTCGAGGCCAGATAAATGGAATACTTTGTATGGCACTAAACAGCGGCTGATAAACACGCGTAGATACCATTATATGCATTGGGCAGATGGGCGAGAACCCGGGTGCTGCTGGATCCGTAACAAAAACAATAACACAAGAACATGCAAGTATAAATGGATTCACACTAATATTGAAGTACCAAAGCTTGGTATTGAACATGGTATATGTGTCTTATAATTGCCATATGTCCGCTTCTCCCACTCGACCCAGCTGTAAATTGTAACCTGGCGAAATCAGGGAAAACATTCGGAGCCGCCATGGAAGCAGTTCAGGTCTATGTCCTCGGCCGTTTCAGCAATGAAAAGACTGAGCTCAAATGGTTCAATGAAATCGGTTCTATAAGCCATGTTTTATCTCCATAGCTACTCGTATTTAATCTTTATTATTAGAAAACTGAGTGTTTGCGAGTTTTCTAACAAACCGCTCCATCGTGCACATCGGAGGTTGAGTGTGTCTGAATCGTGTCTAGGAAGACTGTGTGTGTAGCAGACATACATATATGACAAACACGTTGACAGCAAGCCAAAAGGTCGCTAGCAGAGCGTTCAAATCACACTGGAGTAGCAATGCCCTCTGGGATTGAAAGAAGTCTCTAGAAACATTTTCCCAATTATGATACAGAAATCAAAGACAGAATAGCGTGTGTTCAATAGGATTGGAAAAACAAGAAGAATCCTCAACATAATCGTATCCTACTTCTGAAAACACCAATTAACTCTATTTGTGAAAACACCAATGAACTCTACTTCTGAAAACACCAATTAACTCTATTTGTGAAAACACCATTGAACTCTACTTGTGAAAACACTATTTAACTTTATTAACTGAGTCGTGATTATTGTTTCTGTGAAAATATTACTTATATTCAACTGGTTTTAATTAACATTAGTGCAAACATCTGTCTAGACCAAGCACAAATAAACACGACCCTCCTCTATGACAGCATCCAAGATCTGTTGGTGTTTACTAGTGCAAATCTTTAAATCGGGCTGTTTTGTCTTTCAGATAATCATTTCCGCCATTGGTTATCCCTATTTCTCGAGCAATATTGCCGGTGGTCCATTAATTCATCTTGTTTATGTTCAGTCGTGCTATTTTTATCTATTTCCGGCAGATTATATTCTTTGGTCGTATCTATTTTGTTATCTCAAAATGTAGTCTATCGCTCTCTCTCTCTCTCTCTCTTTTTCTCTCTCTCTTTCTCTCTCTCTCTCTCTTTCACTCTGAATTTCCCTCTTTCTGACATATGCACACACATATCTGTACTATTATTATTACGCATTCACACACTCTTCCGGCTGCTTGTTCACACAATTTTGTAAACTGACACACACATACATGCATACCGCAAACACACACATATATTTATGTATAATTTAAACTTACACACTGTAAACATCTTGTTCAAACACTACCAATCCACACATTTTCTGTAAAATATACACATACACACACATACATACACACACGTACATACACACACAAAAAGCAGACACATTCTTCTGTAGAATATAAACATACACATATGTTCATCTGTTCGTACACTTACCACAAGTACAAACACATACCCACTCCTATACTGCCACACGTATACTGATCTCGTTTCACACTTACACACACACACACACACACACACATACACAAACGTTCTTCCTTAAGATTTGTAACTTAAACACACACACACACACATTCTTCCGTAAGATTTGGGACTTACACACACACATTCTTCTGTAAGATGTGGGACTTACACACACACACACAATCTTCTGTAATATTTGGGACTTACACACGCACACACTCATCTGATCGTATTCATACACAACCGCACACATAAGCATGCACACACATTTACTCGTGCACATAAATACACACATGTAAACACATTATTAAGATATACTCGCACATTGGCTAACCCCCCTCCGTAAGCGTTTGTCCCAACGCAGCGGAGTATTAAGCTGCTCAAGCCTAGCCCACTAAGCGAGAAACCCTTCTTTCGGCTACATCCACCTCATACCAGAGCTATGACCTGCACAGGGACATCTGCCCATGTAGACGTACAGGTCGACTAAGAACTAAGATCTTACTGTATTTACTGAGTGCAATGTTACATTCCCCTTGCATATTGTTATTATTGAGTGTTGATATCTCGTAATTGATACAATTTTTATCATCATCATGTCTTTTCCAGAACGTCGCTCTCACAACAGCCGATCTGTAAGACTCGATCTCTAGCCAGAACGTCGCTCTCACAACAGCCGATCTGTAAGACTCGATCTCTAGCCAGAACGTCGCTCTCACAACAGCCGATCTGTAAGACTCGATCTCTAGCCAGAACGTCGCTCTCACAACAGCCGATCTGTAAGACTCGATCTCTAGCCAGAACGTCGCTCTCACAACAGCCGATCTGTAAGACTCGATCTCTAGCCAGAACGTCGCTCTCACAACAGCCGATCTGTAAGACTCGATCTCTAGCCAGAACGTCGCTCTCACAACAGCCGATCTGTAAGACTCGATCTCTAGCCAGAACGTCGCTCTCACAACAGCCGATCTGTAAGACTCGATCTCTAGCCAGAACGTCGCTCTCACAACAGCCGATCTGTAAGACTCGATCTCTAGCCAGAACGTCGCTCTCACAACAGCCGATCTGTAAGACTCGATCTCTAGCCAGAACGTCGCTCTCACAACAGCCGATCTGTAAGACTCGATCTCTAGCCAGAACGTCGCTCTCACAACAGCCGATCTGTAAGACTCGATCTCTAGCCAGAACGTCGCTCTCACAACAGCCGATCTGTAAGACTCGATCTCTAGCCAGAACGTCGCTCTCACAACAGCCGATCTGTAAGACTCGATCTCTAGCCAGAACGTCGCTCTCACAACAGCCGATCTGTAAGACTCGATCTCTAGCCAGAACGTCGCTCTCACAACAGCCGATCTGTAAGACTCGATCTCTAGCCAGAACGTCGCTCTCACAACAGCCGATCTGTAAGACTCGATCTCTAGCCAGAACGTCTGCCTCTGTCGCTGCCATTTCATCGCTGTCATCGTCAGAACCTCCGTGATGTCGTGTATCCATCTCTTTCTCGGTCTGCCTCTGCTTCGATTTCCAAACCATCCAGTACCGCTCTGCCCAGGTCATTATAGCGTTTGATGGGGCCAAAATATTTGAGCTTTCTGGACAAGATTTTTACTAACAAGTTTTCCTCGATATTAAGTTCATCTATGATATCTGCATACAATGATGACACAGCTGCTAATGTGTCCGTCCTTTCATTAAATGTGTCTACTTCCATAAAGAAAAGCAGTTTAATCCTTGGATATAATCCTGAGGAAAGAACAAATAATTCACGATAAAACGGACCAGCAAGACTATGGTACATATTAAGATGATATAATGTATGGAAAAAGTGTTTATTCGTGGTAACGATAACAAGACAAGTATTTATCTGCACTCTAGTAACATACTTAACGAACAACGGAAATGACAGCCCGGAATTCAAATACTGGACCTCCAGATGACGGAAGCGCCTTGCTACAAGAGAGCAATGAGTTACGACACGAGAGCATCGAGACACACAAACAATGTATCACAACTGGGCTAGTCTTTCGTCATTCACGATCTGCAACTATAGAATATAAGCCGAGTTCGATCGAGACCAGTTTATAGACGCAGTTACTTTCTTCCCTTACAATCATCATAGACCACATATAGAGCAAACATAGACCACATATAGAGCAAACATAGACCACATATAGAGCAAACATAGATCAAACATAAACCATATATGTATAGATTATAGACCATGATAGACGAAACATATACGAAACATAGACCACATATAGATTACATATAGACCAAACATAGATCATATATAGACCAAACATGGACCAAACATATACCATATATAAACCAAACATAGATCAAACATAGACCAAAAATTGACCTTATATAAACCAGACATAAACCATATATAGACCTTAAACCCTTATGTCGCAGGTAGACAAAGAATGAACAGTAGCAGTTTCAATAAAAGAACGAGTTAAGGAAGGCAATGTGTGTAAACTTGGAGGCAGCGAGCTGTAAACACAGCATGTTTAGAAGGTATGGAAGTAATTGAGTACATATGCGTATCATACATACATGTATCGTGCAGATAGATGTATCATATAGAAGTGTATCATGCAGCCGTGTATCAAGTAGAACTACATATTCACTGTTTTTGAATGCCAGCCAATAATTGTATTGAGTTTTATTGCAGTATCTCATACATAAACACACACACACATACACTCATTTTCTTATTCATGCTCACATCACAAACACATACACACATTTATCTACTCGCACACACATACATACCACACACACAGGTATACACTCCCATCTACTCGCACATACACACACCACAAACACACGCATACATTCCCATCTACCCCCACATGCACACACTACAAACACACACATACACTCCCATCTAACTCCACATACACACCACACAAACACACTCATATACACACAAATGCCAACAATAAATAAATTGTCTGCAGCTACCAATTTTGTCCGCCCATCGTCCATCAATCCACTATTATTAAAGACAAGAGGGTGTTTTTTTCGGTCTGTATTGATCGCCTCTGACAGGCGAAGACCCATTACAGCGATAGACTCGCCCTGTCACGTACAGACAATGAAATTGTTTTGTGTGTGTGGCCAAGGTCCTATATCTGCGACCCCCAAGAATAGGACAAGAACGTCTATGAGAAAATCCCATTTATACTGGTATGTCTGATGCTAGATGTGTGTGTGTGTGGGTGGGGGTGGGGTGGGGGGGTTTCTTTGTGGTCCCATGTAGGATTAGGTCAAACCCACCATACATAAGTGCGCGCCCGTGTGTGTGTGCGTGATTACATTCTCTCGTTGAGACTAGTATGTGTTTCCAGTCCTGAACATAACTCCCCAATCTCGGCCAGGAGCAGTAAAATGGCATCCAATGACGGTCAGTCCAAGTGACTGGGAGGACTCCAGAACAAATTGGAGTGGACCAGATCTCGTGCACGCAAGAGAGTACTATCGCCTGATTTTTCTACGTCCTGTTGACTTTTTGAAAAGCTCGTCTTTGCAATAACCTCATGACACATGAGTCTGACCCTAGTCCTCTCAGACTGCTGTCTCAGAGAGCTCTTCTGGCTATAAGGACAAAAGAACTATGAATGTCCATGTAATTCTATGCCAATACTCATCAGAACGTGGCTCTTGCATAGTTGTACTTGACTTTCTTAATAAGCACTTCGTCTTTGTGAGCTTGTCCGCAATTTTGTGATAATCAGAGCTCCGTACAGCATATAATGGTCAAAATCGTGAATTCTAGTTCGCATATTATTCCACAGAAAAGCTATTCTATCATTTGTAAAGACTCCAGATTTGCTCAAGATCCACTACATTTGATTAGGTTTGCTCTAAAAATAGTAAATAGTTCCTGACTCTGATTCTACATACATTCATGGCTACAACATTAAAAAGCGACAAAATATGTAGCTTTAAAAATTAGATGAAACAGGTATTATTATTATTATTATATGTGTATATGCATGTATGCCTGTATGTATGTATGCCAATTTGTATGTATGTATGCATGCATGCATGCATGTACGTACGCATGCACGTACGTACGTGTGTGTATGTATGTATGTATACGTATGTGTATGTATGTGTGTGTGTATATATATATATATATAAATATATATATATATATATATATATATATATATATATATATATATATATATATATATATATATATATATATATATATATATATATATATATATATATATATATTTGCTTACTTGAATATTTATAAATGCCTGCTTACTAAACAAACAGATGGAAATAGAAAAAGAGAAAGAAACAGACATACATATAGGTTGACAGACAGGCATGCAAGTTACAGGCAGACACGAAGGCGGGCAAGCAGGCTGGCAGGAATTCAAACAGACAGATAAGTGGTCCGCGGGTTGAAATGAATATTACCACTGTAACCTTCCATAGTCTGTATGTGTGTGTATATATACATATATATATATACATATATATATATATATATATATATATATATATATATATATATATACACATGCGCTTGCACGCACGCGCGCGCGCACACACACATTCACACACACACACACACACACGCACGATGCACGCCATTTTTACAATTACTAGCTCACAGAATGAAGCAAACAAGCGAATCAGTCTTGATTCCGTGAGATTAGTTCTCGGGTGATCACCGAGTGAAGAAATGAATTCTTGTCGCAGATTGAGTTGCACATGTTGTAGGTGAAAGATGTTAGTGTTACCATAACAGGTCTAGCTGGTACTGCGGGATTACTCTAGGAAGTCACTCTAACTAGATCACGGTTCCCAGAGGTCAATGATGATCTAATGACACAGTCTAATCTTTAATACTTGCTATGTAGTCACTTTAAATATTAATTTTCTGGTTTCTTACTTTCTGGGAATTTACAGTTCTGTGCAACATTCTGTGTCTGGTGCCATGATTGTACCGCTGTTAGAAACAAAATGGTGGTCAGTCACATGGTATATATTGCCGTCGAGAACAAAAGTGTAAGAGACGTTTTTGTACTAGGTGTAAAGTTGTTTTAATGTTCAGCGATACTTTCCCTACCATCTTGCATAGCATGGGTGTAAATTTGGTACGTGAATCAAATTTTTTTATCTTTGACATTGTTTTTTTATCTTAATGTGACATTAGAAAAGCTTTTCCAATTTGTTATCGGCCTATGTTTATAAAGGGCCAAAGATGCAATGAAATGGGTCACTGATCTCAGAGAAGCATAGCTGACTGCTGACGTCAGATTCTGCGAAACATATCTGTTCAATGCCTTATTCTAGCTGCACCTGGCGGCCTTTGAAACATTCCGAATCCGTGCAGCCTGACGGACAGAACACGGATTATTGAGGGAAGGCAAACCTTGTCCTAAAAATATGCCCTGCTGAAACCGAATGTGCGTGGTCGTAAGATACAGATATCGCAGCCTCGCTGTGAATTACGACATAAGGTCACAAAACGTCATTTCTGGGATGAACAAAGAGGAGACAGAATAAAAAGATCATTTGTTAACATTTTCCCAATTTTACATTTTGTTCCAGTTATGCCATTACTCTCTGGCTTGTAACAGTCTCCTTACCTATTTCATATCCTGGCCACGCGGGCCAATGTGGCAGGGTCGGTTTACGTCACTTCTCTTAAGAGTTACAACATATTTCTAAACAACGAAACGATATTAACATTGTAGAACTATCGTTAACTATTGAGACAAAATAATATCATTTATTTTCATGAATAATGTTACATAATTTCAACAACCGAAAAGAACTTCTAAACTAAATAATAATAATAATAATAATATATATATATATACTAAACTAACACATAAGATCCAAGCAAGTGCTATTAATGTTACTTCTGTAAACTACATAAAACCCAGATTCTCTGTATCATATGAAATAACATAAATCCTAAACTTAGTCTAATTCAATAGTGTTACAATCAATGGTTATATCTAAGTTGCCTCCCGTCGTTCTCTGGATCGTCTACATCGGTTAAGATCTGTCGTTCCTGTCAGGGTTGCTGCTTTAGGCTATCAAGCGTACCGACATAGTGTAATAAATGAGTTATGTTTCACTTACAACTGTTGACAGTTCTCAAGTGTTTGAGACATGCCATTTTGGTGCCCGTGTTACACCTGTATCGAACAATTTCGTTCTCTGAGGGCTTATATGATGGACCTCTCTTTGCGAACTCTCCTACCACTGGGATCACAGTCCCTACGATTCACAGAACCCTTAATCGTGCCAAACTCTCGTGCCACTGAGAACTCAGTCCCTACGATTCACAGAACCCTTAATCGTGCCAAACTCTCGTGCCACTGAGAACTCAGTCCCTACGATTCACAGAACCCTTAATCGTGCCAAACTCTCGTGCCACTGAGAACTCAGTCCCTACGATTCACAGAACCCTTAATCGTGCCAAACTCTCGTGCCACTGAGAACTCAGTCCCTACGATTCACAGAACCCTTAATCGTGCCAAACTCTCGTACCACTGAGAACTCAGTCCCTACGATTCGCTGAATCCTTAATCATGTCACTGTGATCCTAGAAGGGCCACCATTCTTCCAACAGACACCAAATGCAATGATCCTTTGGAGAACAGCCTTCTAGATCAACTCAATTCGTTCCGAGACAAATCTTGTCACTCGATGTGATCAGCTCTCTATCTCTTATTGTTTTCAGGGGGTCCACCAGTCGCACCAATGAGCACAATTGCAAGCCAAGGTGTGTGTGGGATAACCACCCCGTAAACGCTCTCCCTCTCTCCAAATATCTAGACTTTTTTAATTTTTTATTTTACGTGTTTGCCTCACTAGTTTCTTCTGGCAGAGGCGGGTCTATTCCACCCCAGACCGTAGTCAATTATGCGATATTAAGACGCATAAACCAGTGCTTGGATGTGTGTGTGTATCTGTATGTACCTATGCTAGGTTTGTGCGCTCTCAGAAGCCAGCCCAACCAAGGTGCAATGGAAGGGTCTCACCCTGAGTGCGCGTGTGGAAGTTGTGCAAGAGTGAGACTCTTTCTGTGCATTGTCTTTTATAATTTATTTACTTAGCTCTAGAAGCCCCTATGAGTGACGAGTGGTCCTCCCCAGTCGACTGTTTAGCTATCACTCTAATTTGGTCCCATCCAATCTAGAATCCCATTGGTTGCACGATTTGTAGGTCATTGTCACTGTAAATGTGTCAGATTATTGCGTGTTTTCCTAACGTCAATCAAAGTCCCTATCACTTAGCTCTGATACCAGAATTGGTCAAACTTGATACCCACCCCCAAAACTAGCAAAGTTTTCCAGTTGCATTAAATTCTCACTTCACGAATCGGTCAGCGCGATGACCAGGGTTTGACCTACATCTGAAATTCAGGCAACGTTTGATTCTTAGCAAACACAGTCGCCAGCCCAATCGCTCCTGCCCTAAACGCACATGCTCCACAGGGAGTTGGAGCTATCACACGCCCTCTCTATTTCTCTCTGTCGCACACATACACACACCACACACACATACATACACACACATACACACACCACACACACATACATACACACACATACACACACCACACACACACATATACACACACCACACACACATACATCCACACAACGGACATACCACCTTCAAAAGCCAAGGACATACCACTCTTACAAACCACGCACACACCACAGACACATACCCACCACAAACATCACACACACGCACACCACATACACATAATCACACATTCACACCACACAAACACACCACACACGCATACCATGCACACACATATATATATATATATGTGTGTATGTATATCACATCTACCACTTTTGACCTCTATCATGTATCACGTCCTATCAAGTATCACCTCATACATGTATCACCTCCTAACACGTATCACCTCCTATCATGTATCACCTCCTAACACGTATCACCTCCATCATGTATCACCTCCTATCAAGAATCACCTCTATCATGTATCACTTCCTAACATGTATCACCTCATATCATGTATCACCTCCTAACACGTATCACCTCCATTATGTATCACCTCCTATCAAGAATCACCTCTATCATGTATCACTTCGTAACATTTATCACCTCAATCGTGCATCACCTCCATACACGTATCACTTCCTATCATGTATCACCTAAAACACGTATCACCTCCTAACACGTATCACTTCCTAACACGTATCACCTCCTATCATGTATCATCTTCTATCATGTATCAACTAAAACACGTATCACCTTCTAACACGTATCACTTCCTAACATGTATCACCGCCTATCATGTATTATCTCCTATCATGTATCATCTCATAACATGTATCACCTCCGATCGAGTATCACCTCCATCATGTATCACCTCCATACACGTATCACCTATTATCATGTATCACCTAAACACGTATCACCTCCTAACATGTATCACCTCCTAACACGTATCACCTCCTTACACGTATCACCTCCTATCATGTATCACCTTCTATCGTGTATCACTTCCATTATGTATCACTTACATCATGTATCATATCCTATTATGTATCATATTCATCATGTATCACCTACTATCATGTATCACCTCCTATTATGTATCACATCCTATCATGTATCACCTCCGCATATGTATCACCTCCATCATGTATCATCTCTATCATGTATCACCTCCATCATGTTTCACCTACACGATATATCACCTCCATCATGTATCATCTCCTATACTGTAACACCTCCATCATGTATCACCTCCATCATGTATCACCTCTAACATGTTTCACTTCTGATCACTTATTACCTTTCTTTTCTCTGTTTTCTGCGTTTTATTCATTGTTTTGTTCCCACAGGATGATTTATGTACCTAAGAAATAAAGGCCGCTTGCTCTTGCAATCGCCAGAAAGTAAGCAGACTAGAATTATATATTTTACCTCCGTTTTACTGAACATATGCCGTACCTAGATGTTGAACGCATGTGCTCTTGGTCGGAAAAGCAGGATGCTAACAACCTGGCCATCTGCTTATCATCGGTTACCACAACCAGGCCTATATCATGTTTAGTACATTTTTGTTTGGTTTCACTATTCGAAACATGCGCCAGTTTCAATTGTTACTAGAAGATATGGCACGCGTGCCAGCCACAACAATATTCATGTTTGGCTTATCCTTACAATCGTATTAACCTGATATAGATTCTGTCTTACCTTTGTGAATCGCGAAACCTTTACCTAGTGGAGGCGTTCATGTTGTTCAAAGTTAGTCGGGCTGGGTTGTGTTAACTCTTGATAAGGTGTGTGTGGTAGCGATATCCAGTAGTGGATCTTACATCCAAAGTCGTACTTGAGGACCGGCGTCCTCTTTGGTCAAAATGTTTCACCTGACCCTGATTACTCTTCACTCACACCTTTATTAGTATATTTCACCTGCTCCCTGATTACTCTTCACTCCCACCTTGATCAGTATATTTCGCCTGACTCTGATCACTCTTCACTCCCACCTTAATCAGTATATTTCACCTGACCCTGATCACTCTTCACTCCCACCTTGATCAGTATGTTTCGCCTGACCCTGATCACTCTTCACTCCCACCTTAATCAGTATATTTCACCTGACCCTGATCACTCTTCACTCCCACCTTGATCAGTATGTTTCACCTGACCCTGATCACTCTTCTCCCACCTTGATCAGTATGGTTCATCTGTCCCTGATTAATCTTTGCTTTCCTAACTGGAGATTAAATCGACTGTATAGTTTTACTTAAGATAATGAATTGAGTGTACCGTCCTATAAGATTCGCAATAGGCCATTAGGGTGGCTTTTGTTCATGAGACTAAGAACTTCATGTCAAACCACCTTTACAAAAGCATATCAATGATTATATGTGTACGTCCTTCGAGAACAACTTTAGTGGTAGCTCACGCTTTCATTGCATCAGGGAAACACATGTGTAATATCATGTTCTTGTAAGAAACTACGTTTACCGTCTCTGCTGGCCATTATTTTGTTGTGATTATATTAGTTTCGGATTAAAAAAGTCAATTTTCTCTTCCATTGTGGTGATGGGAGCGTCCGTCCGGAGTTTTGGGTTACGTGTGTGCTCACAGAAGCCAGTTAGAGTGTGTATACATCGATTTGTTGTTCTTGAATGGATTTGGAAGCATGTTCTCCAATACTTGAAACATGAAGATCCTATGGCGGTCTGGACTTGAAAAAAACGATATAAAAACAATACGCTAAACATGGCACAGGACAGAGAAGAGTGAGCAACTAGTTATCTCGATTATCAGAAACAGAAAAAAGGAAAGTGGCCACCAGACACGAACAATAGCAACAGATCATGTGATTTTACAAGAGACCATACAGTCCACTGAGCACGTGTGAAATATGTTTATTTCGTTACACGCTTTTATAGTTCTTGTTTTTATAACTTCCTTCAAATTAATGTATATCCATACTTCAGAGGTCAGGAACTTGTTATAACTTAATACCAGTATCCGTTACTAATTTTAATGACATAGTTTTTCGCTATGCGTCGCCTCGGTCGCTCGGCAAAAGGATGGAGATATGGACAGTCAAATCATTGACCAAAGATGGAACATCAAGGCAAAAACTCGGAATGATTGTAAACAACTTTTGAATACCTGGTGTCAGGCACTAATTCTATCTTATTTAGAACCAGGATTAAAGATTATCAATATGTTGTTGAAGAATATTCAGAGAAATGTGGAAAGGCATATTCTCAAGGTGACTAAATTCTTCCCCAAAACAGTCACCATTTACCGGAATAAGGAGAGAGATTCATTTGTTTGAAGAATAAGTGATAGATGAGCCAAACATGTTAGCCAAGACCGGCGATGGCATACTTGTCATGAACTGTACAAACTTCTTTCAATCATTCGATTAGTCAATCAATCAATGAACCTATCATCAATATTGAATACGTTTTTAAAAGAACAGATCGCTATGTCCTTCTGTTCATTTCTTACTGACTTGACCATACTTGCTTGAAGTTTTTGTTGCTAAAAATGTCTACAGGATGAGTTAGCCAGCCCCATGCCCAACCTTTCTGAGTCACCATATAGGACATGCTTGACAAGTTTACAGTGTTACTGTTCCTTGCTTCCCTTTCAGGGCCCAGTAGTACTCGGTCAAGTACAAACTTGACAGCACATGTTTTTAGGGCAGATTTAGAGTTGAAGGCTTAAGATAGCGAAACCTTTCTTGGTTTGTGGGAAATCTTTCTAGTTCTGTATCTTTGTCGCAGAGAACTATATTACAGCATTTACCGATAGTTCATAAACTGCAGTAACCTGGGGGCACTTTAATAAATCAACAAAGTGGTACACGGTATGAAATGGATAGGGCCACCGAAAGCTTCCAAGAATGTCGCAACATGTTAAACTAAAGAAGGTTGTGCATGGACAAGCAAACTCATCAACTAAATCTACTGTTGTGCCAATTATCGGACACACACACCAAAGGGCATCTATAGTAGGTCCTATTCTTCAACATTATCAAAATCCTTCATCTTCTTTCGGAGTATAGGTCTTCAACAACCACTCGTCGAGTCTTCCTGTCATGTGCTTTACTTTTCCTCTCTGTCCCGATTTCCGTGTTGCTTTTCTGTGAGTCATAGCCTCTCTTTTCTGTGAGTCATAGCCTCTCATTTCTGTGAGTCATAGCCTCTCTTTTCTGTGAGTCATAGCCTCTCTTTTCTGTGAGTCATAGCCTCTCTTTTCTGTGAGTCATAGCCGCTCTTTTCTGTGAGTCATAGCCTCTCTTTTCTGTGAGTCATAGCCTCTCTTTTCTGTGAGTCATAGCCTCTCTTTTCTGTGAGTCATAGCCTCTCTTTTCTGTGAGTCATAGCCTCTCTTTTCTGTGAGTCATAGCCTCTCTTTTCTGTGAGTCATAGCCTCTCTTTTCTGTGAGTGTTTGAGTCTACTTTTACTTCTTTTGTCGTGGGAATTCCAGAAAAGAGACTGTAGTGTAATAGTATCGTCTGGTCTTCCAGTTGCACTAAAAAGACGATTCAATAGGATTTTGCTAAAAAAAATCTGTAATCAATTGTGCAGACCAGATAAAATTATGAGAGCCCAGTTTATAAACCCCTATGTAGTCAACTAACTGATAAATTTAGTAACCTTTCTGTGTCAACGAATGGGCTCTAAATTCCTGGGTGATAACTACAACAGCTGAGCTCAATAACATACACATAACATTCAGATTGTTGAAGTCATCAACAGTGGAGGAACAGTACAGACGAGCTCAATAATAATAATAGAATATTATCTGTTTCTATTTCTTCTTAAACCTAATTTCTCCAAATGTCCCATTTCTAGAAGCGTAAGTACGATACCGTATTTCTGGAAGGATAAGTCCAACATCGCATTTCTAGAAGGATAAGTCCAACATCGTAATTCTAGAAGGATAAGTCCAACATCGTAATTCTGGAAGGATAAGTCCAACATCGTAATTCTGGAAGGATAAGTCCAACATCGTATTTCTGGAAGGATAAGTCCAACATCGCATTTCTGGAAGGATAAGTCCAACATCGCATTTCGAGTACACTAAATTAGCATTTGGGAAATCTTGATTCCAGCCTTCTGCATTGCAGTATTATGGCAATGTTTTGTTAATGTGAGTTTGGTTTGCTAACCGCATGCACAACCCTCTTTCGTTTCCTCTTGCAAGGAATTCTGTTCAATTCTGTTCGACGAGGGAGGGGGAGGGGGATAGTACACTGCAGTGAATGAACTAACAGTAGCCATCTTTAGCTGACAGCAGCAAGAAACGTATAGCTGACAGCAGCAAGAAACGTATAGCTGACAGCAGCAAGAAACGAATAGCTGACAGCAGCAAGAAACGTATAGCTGACAGCAGCAAGAAACGTATAGCTGACAGCAGCAAGAAACGTATAGCTGGCAGCATACAATAGGATCAGCAAATAAGAGCTGATCGTGACTATGCTCTGCCCCTAAGTGGCGGCCATGATAAAGGACTGCGCCTGTACAGTCTGACTGAGAAATATGGATCAGAGGGAAGGCAAACCCGGTCTCAAGTAGGCCGTGCTGAAGCCGGGTGTATCGGCAAAAGACGCGGATATCACATCCTCGGTGCAAGCTACCATACAGGGTAACCAAGCGTGCTTTTCAGGATACTCGCAAAAGATGAAGAAATAGAAGAATAGGAAAAGAAAGAAGAATATATTTGTCAGGGGAACAACTCAGACGGTTAAACATCTTCTGATGCAAGTTAAAAAGAGCCACCACTTTCTCTTTTCTCAAAAATAAATGCATCGAAGATGCGGTGGTGCTGAAGGTCAATAGTTGATTTTTATTTTGTAATATAAGTGCATCCATATTGAACATTAATTGTTCCATTCCATTTCTCTTTTCCTGTGATATCATAAACGATATGCCCTCCTCTGCTCCAGTAGCAGGCAATGGGTCACCATTACAGTTAACCGCCTTAGAAAAGCCTTAAATCACAGACTTGGTTTGCTCTTGTAGAAACGGTATGTGCCCTTTTCTTCTACGTGTTGCTGTTGTCAGTCCTATGCAAAACGCTACTCTGCCGGCGTGTACGTTATAATAATAGCTCGCAGTAGTCCTGCTCTCTTGTCCAGCATCTCGCTCCAAGATCCTGGTGGTACTATTCTAGTATTATGTATAGGTATAGCTTTCTTGCAAGCCCAGAAGACAACTCGACACTTAACGCGTTTTATTCTGTGTGAATTGCGGGATGTGCACTATTGTGATATGTAATCTTCTACCCTCAGAGGTTAAACTGCACTGTTAATGACATGTTCTCTGCGTGGCAGTTGGCCAATTTTAATATTTGTCACACAAAAAGTTATTCCATCTTGAATTCATATGTCACATAAGGGGAATTTCTTATAGAATTATCTTCCAACCAAAGAAGCTAGTTGAAAAGCTATTGCCTTTGTAAAAAATGGAGTAAGCAATGTCATGGACTGCAGGGTCTTCTACCTTACTGCATAATAAGTCAGCTTTAACGAACAGTTGTTTATATGACAGAGAGCATGATCTTGTCTTTGACAAAAACCACTTTGATCCCTGATATTAGTTATAATTTGGTCAAATCTGGCAACAACGAGTATCAATATCGGTTTTTGGTAATTACACTAGTTCACACGTTGCTGTGGTAACAAGCATACAGTACGAAATACGTCACTTCAGTGGCATCCAACTAGAAAAGAGGTGCAATACAGTAACCTTTCGATCATAACTTAAAAGGCAACTGAATAGAGGTGTACATGGAGCTAGCAATATCACCAAGTTGTTGTTCGAAGCAACTCGTGCTAACTCATGACGTTTCTTTGGTAGTTTGTTACGGTGGCACCTCCTACATCTTGAAGCACATTTGAGAAGATCGACTATAGAGTCCTCTTGGCTGTAATGCAATGCGAGGCTACTCAGTAAGCTCACCAATGTGGGGATTATAGTGTCTATCCCCACCTCATTGGCGAGACTATTGTGACACTGCCTGTTTCCAGTAGCGCGATCGAGGACTTACGTTTGTATGTGGGTATTGATGTATGTAATAGTATGTATGTATGTATGTATTAATGTATGTATGTATGTATGTGTAAGCTTGTGTATATATATATATATACACAGTTGCTTGTATGTGTGTGTATGTGTATCAGTGTGTATGTGTATGCTTATGTGCGTGTGTACTTTTGTCCGTTGGTGTTTGAGTTTGTTGTCTGTCTGTGCTTGCGTGTGTTGTTTATGTGCGTGTGTGTGTATGTCTGGTTATGATAATGTGTCTGCTAATTTGTGTTTATTGAAGTCCATTTGTATGTGTGCGTGTGTGTATATGTGTTTATGTAAATGCATTTGTTAATTTGTGTTTATTTAAATCCGCATGTGTGTATGCCTGTGGTGTGTGCGCACATGCGTAGGCATGTGTGTGCTAATTCTATCCAGTACCAACTGTCAATGTTACCAAGAGTATTATTTAAAACGTGTCTTGCTTCGAAATTACTAGCTATTATATTGAACAATGTTTCCCTATCGTGGACAAATGCTATTATATTGAACAATGTTTCCTTATCGTGGACAAATGCTATTATATTGAACAATGTTTCCCTATCGTGGACAAATGCTATTATATTGAACAATGTTTCCCTATCGTGGACAAATGCTATTATATTGAACAATGTTTACCTATCGTGGACAAATGCTATTTAAAAACTTAGATAATCCAACCAGACAAATAACCATATTAAAGCAAGTGAAATATCAAACCTTTTTTAAAAAAACATTACAGTTTAATAGCGTTGCTTTAACTGTGGACACAATGGGCGATAAATCTGAGTTCATGGGACGCAATTAGCACCTTACCTTCCTGCCATAAAACACACGTCGCGTGCTACCACATCAGGTACAGGAGCCTTACAAGCCCGTCCGATCGCACACGACCTGGAATCAACCATGTTTCGGTAAGCCTGCCTTATTCACCTATCGGTAACTACGACACGCCTCGTCTCTCCTCTCCTCCGAATTTCTTTCTTACCTTCGTCTCCCTTGACACTTTTCTCCCGTTGCCATAGGAACCGTGTTCTCAAGTGCCGGTATCATGTGATCTCGGGACCCGATGTGGCATTTTCCAGAACAGTTTCCCGCGGTGACGTCATCCCGGGCCAGCGTTTAACACAAAACAATTCTTTCATCTTTCTTTGTCTTGTTGCCCGTCAAGTACTATATCGCTTCTCTGTCCTCCTCTTGCATCTCTTCAGCATCTTCTCTTGCTATCGCTCTTTTATCCCGGCTGCAGAATTTGTTACGTCAATTCCCTTGAATTTTTTCCCAAATAATTGTATTGTGAAAACCGCTGAGAAATGATAAATTTCTTGTATTTTTATGAGATTCGCTTTATCAAGAATTCTCAGTTATTGGACAAAATGTTTCTCTTATCATTGCAAGTTGTCTACCTCTCTTTGCCCGTTAACGAGCTCTTGTTGAAACGAACGTGTATAAGTTCCATTTAAAAAAAAACGATATTAGAAGAACTGATGTTCCTGTCACTCTTATGCAAGGTTAACATGTGACAGTCTGTCTCAAAACTTGGCACTAACATGTGACAGTCTGTCTCAAAACTTGGCACTAACATGTGACAGTCTGTCTCAAAACTTGGCACTAACATGTGACAGCATCTCTCAATAAGGATGACTTCAGACAGAGCAGAGTGAAGGGAGTTCAATGGTGTCATGAAACACGATACAATGAGAGTCCGACGGCACCCGACCTGGAATCAACCATGTTTCGGCATGTCTGCCTAGTTCGTTGACTACGACACGCCCCGTTTCTCTTCTCCTCCAAATTTCTTTCTTGTCTTCGTCTCCCTTGACACTTTTCTCCCGTTGCCATAGGAAACGTGTTCTCGAATGCCGGAATCCCTTTGCCGGTCAAATGCCAGGGATCTAATATGCTTCAAACAGGATCTCTGCCGTGTGATTTACATTCTCTCATTCTCTCCCTCTCTCTCTCTCTCTCTTTATCTCTATATCTCTTCTATCTCTCTCTCTCTCTCTCTCTCTCTAAAGTAAAATAAATGTCATGTAATAATTTCCTCTAAAGTAGACCATTGTCGTGTGATAATTTTCTCTAATGTAAACACTAGCTCTGTGTGATAGGTATTTCTACGCATACCATTGGCCCTGTGAAATGTATTTCTAAGCATAAATCTGGCCATGTGATATGTATTTCTAAGCCTAACTCTGGCCATGTGAAATGTATTTCTAAGCCTAACTCTGGCCATGTGAAATGTATTTCTAAGCCTAACTCTGGCCATGTGATATGTATTTCTAAGCCTAACTCTGGCCATGTGAAATGTATTTCTAAGCCCAACTCTGGCCATGTGAAATGTATTTCTAAGCCTAACTCTGGCCATGTGAAATGTATTTCTAAGCCTAACTCTGGCCATGTGAAATGTATTTCTAAGCCTAACTCTGGCCATGTGAAATGTATTTCTAAGCCTAACTCTGGCCATGTGAAATGTATTTCTAAGCCTAACTCTGGCCATGTGAAATGTATTTCTAAGCCTAACTCTGGCCATGTGATATGTATTTCTAAGCCTAACTCTGGCCATGTGAAATGTATTTCTAAGCCCAACTCTGGCCATGTGAAATGTATTTCTAAGCCTAACTCTGGCCATGTGAAATGTATTTCTAAGCCTAACTCTGGCCATGTGAAATGTATTTCTAAGCCCAACTCTGGCCATGTGCTAGAAATTTATAAAGAAGAACATTGGTCATGTGATCATTTGCTACTAAGTAGAGCCCAGGCATGTGATATATATTTCTAAAATTGAGCCCTGCCATGTGATATATATTTCTAAAATAGAGCCCTGGCATGTGATATATATTTCTAAAATTGAGCTCTGTCATGTGATATATATTTCTAAAATAGAGCCCTGTCATGTGATATATATTTCTAAAATAGAGCCCTGGCATGTGATATATATTTCTAAAATTGAGCCCTGTCATGTGATATATATTTCTAAAATAGAGCCCTGTCATGTGAGATATATTTCGAAAATAGAGCTCTGCCAAGTAATTAAAGGCGTATGCTCTTGATCTGTTATCTCTTATCTGTTGGAATATCGGTTTAGCAACGGAAGCTGTACCACACCGTTGTTCTCCGCCTGGAGATTTTACTATCAATATTGTGGGTGGCATTTATGTCTTGGCCCAGGTAGATGTAAAAGCTAACAATCTGGATAATTTCATCTCCCAGCTTGATATGCTGCTGCAGTCATTAGTGATTGTTCGCGCATTTGTGTTTTATTTGTATTAATCGTAAGACCAGCAGCTCTGCTGACCTCATTTAGGTCGTTCAAGGATTGTTGAGCTTCCTTCAAGGATTATTGTGCTTCGTTCAAGGATTGTTGCGCTTCGTTCAAGGATTGTTGCGCTTCGTTCAAGGATTGTTGAGCTTCGTTCAAGGATTGTCGAGCTTCGTTCAAGGATTGTTGTGCTTCGTTCAATGAATGTTGAACTTCGTTCAAGGATTGTTGTGCTTCGTTCAAGGATTGTTGAGCTTCGTTCAAGGATTGTTGTGCTTCGTTCAAGGGTTGTTTGTGCTTCGTTCAAGGATTGCTGTGCTTCGTTCAAGGAATGTTGAGCTTCGTTCAAGGATTGTTGTGCTTCGTTCAAGGATTGTTGAGCTTCGTTCAAGGATTGTTGAACTTCGTTCAAGGATTGTTGTGCTTCGTTCAAGGATTGTTGAGCTTTGTCAATGGAATGACTGATGAGCACAATATTGTTTGCAAATCGTAAAAGTGTGAGCCTCTCCTCATCTGTATTTACGTCTCTATCATATCAATAAAGATATTGGAAAAGCTCTTATAAAGCTGAGTAGATAACTTTGGAGAGATAGTGTCGCTCTGTCAAACTCATCTTGCTATCCAGCCTTGATTATCGGCTGGGAAGTGTGGCAATTGCGCAGAACAGATGCTACAACGATTCAAGTTCCTTAAGGAGCTACGGAATTGAATGTACTTAATGCATCGATAAGAGATCATCTCTAAAATGAGGAAATTCGACATAAAACAATATTTCGAGACGTCACAGAGTCGTGCAAATGCCGCTAGGCTGGTTATGTGGTACGCATGGCAGGCAAAATATGGACGGCAAACAACGTTTTGGTGACCTTGTGGTTATACACTTTCGTAAGGCCGCCAACCTTTGCGGTGAGGAGATTGTGTGACAAAAATATGTAGGTCAACTCAGGTGCAGCACAGAAGAGGGTCGTGATTCCTACACAATGTTGTTAACTTCCTCGCCAACGATCGACGCCGAATATAGAGTGGTGTAAGTGAACAACAACAATCCAATAGTGCGCTTATGCGACCAAAGCCCGTCGCGTCGAATGATCATGCCCATGCCCACGCCTGATGGCCGCGTCCCAGGTGGCTTGCAGTTCTGTTGGGGAGGTGGCGGTCTGTTTTAGCCAAGTGTTGCGAGGGCGGCGCCGAGGACGTCTCCAGGATGAGTACGGCTTCTTCCCGTAACTCGCCCCTATAGCCTCTAGAAGCTTCTCGTGGGCTGAGACTTTCCGGGAAAGTTCAGCAACGTAACGCAAGAGGGAGAGAGACGACGTCGATCAATTGTCGAGTCAATGCCTACAAGTTGAGTACGTCTAACTACTTCACTACTGGAAATCATGTCATGCCAGACGATCCTAAGGATTCGCCTCTGGTTGCGCAGGTGAAAGGTCTCAAGGTGCTGCCGGTCCTGGTGTAGTGTCAGACGATCCTGAGGATGTGCCTCTGATTGCGCAGGTGGAAGGCCTCAAGACGCTGCCGGTCCTGGTGTAGTAGTGTCCAGGACTCGGAGCCGTACAGGAGAATGTGGACAATGCAGGAGAAGTAAATACGAAGCCTGGTCTCCAGGGAGAGCCTTCGCTGGGTCCAGACTCTGCAGAGCGAGTGCATGGAAGAAGCCTCTAAGCCCATCCTACGGATGTGATGTCGTGGCTGCTGCGTGCGCCAGAGAACTATCTGCAGCCGAGGTATACGAAGTCCTCAGTGGCTGCAACAGGGTTGTCGTTCCCGGTGATGCTCAGCGAAGAGGGGCCCCTGCTGAGGTTTTGGATTTTCGTTTTCGTCCCAAAAATGTCCAAGCCTAGGTGGGTAGCCGATCGATCCAGTGCCTCTAGAAGGCCTTTCTGTGCCTGAGAATAATAGCCCGTAATGATGACGTCATCAGCGTAGATGAGATCGGTTACCCGGAAGTCGCCGACACGGACCTGTGGCTTGTGTACAGAAGACTGTGTGAGGATCCAGCCCATGGCGCAGAAGAATAGTGCGAAGGCGAGGACGCAGCCCTGTCGGAGTCCAGATAATGTAGAGACCTCCTCTGTGAGATCCCGCCAGAGCCAAATTCTGGCGCTGGGGTGACTGGGAAGCTCCTCAATTAGGGCCACCAGGGTGCCTGAGATACCCACACATTGTAGGGCCTTCCACAGGGCGTATCTGTCCACAGAATCGGACAGCCAGGAGGTCAAAGTTGGCGACGTGTAGAGGTCTGTTAAACTCGTGGTGCAGTTCTGTGAGGAGGCGGAAGGCGGGAATGGCGTCAATGGTGGAGCGAGAGGCTGGCAACGCTGACTGTTGGGGACGACGATGTCTCATTAAAAGGGGCTGCAGTCTGGAGAGGAGCACGTGTTCGAAGACTTTGCCGGGGACGGACAGTAGAGTAATTGGCTTGTCATTGCCGCATTCCAGACGGGAACTCTTTCCCTTGTAAAAGGAAATCATTATTCCGTCGCGCCATGTCGCGGGCACATAGTCAGTGTCCCACACCGTTGCGAAGAGTTTTTGCAGGGCGGTGGTCATCGGGTCCAGGGTGGTGGACATCCGGTCCAGGGTGGTGGTCATCGGATCCAGGGTGGTGGACATCCGGTCCAGGGTGGTGGTCATCGGATCCAGGGTGGTGGACATCCGGTCCAGGGTGGTGGTCATCGAGTCCATGGTGATGTACATCCGGTCCAGGGTGGTGGACATCCGGTCCAGGGTGGTGGTCATCGGGTCTAGGGTGGTGAACATCCGGTCCAGGGTGGTGGAATCCGGTCCAGGGTGGTGGTCATCGAGTCCATGGTGATGTACATCCGGTCCAGGGTGGTGGACATCCGGTCCAGGGTGGTGGTCATCGGGTCTATGGTGGTGGACATCCGGTCCAGGGTGGTGATCATCGGGTCCAGGGTGAACATCCGGTCCAGGGTGGTGGACATCCGGTCCAGGGTGGTGGTCATCGGGTCCAGGGTGGTGGACATCCAGTTCAGGGTGGTGGTCATCGGGTCCAGTGGGGTAGAAATCTGGTCCAGGGTGGTGAAAATCCGGTCCAGGGTGGTGGACATCCGGTCCAGGGTGGTGGACATCCGGTCCAGGGTGGTGGTCATCGGGTCCAGGGTGGTGGACATCCGGTCCAGGGTGGTGGACATCCGGTCCAGGGTGCTGGTCATCGCGTCCAGGGTAGTGGTGGTCATCTCGTCCAGGGTGGTGGTGGTCATCGGGTCCAGGGTGGTGGTGGTCATCGGGTCCAGGGTGGTGGTGGTCATCGGGTCCAGGGTGGTGGTGGTCATCGGGTCCAGGGTGGTGGTGGTCATCGGATCCAGGGTGATGGTCATCGGGTCCAGAGGTGTGGTCATCGGGTCCAGGCGGTGGACATCCGGTCCAGGGTGGTGGTCATCGGGTCCAGGTGGTGGACATCCGGTCCAGGGTGGTGATTATCGTTCAGAGTGGTGGTCATCACGTCCAGGGTGGTGGAGATCGGGTCCAGGGTGGTGGACATCCGGTCCAGGGTGGTGGTCATCGGGTCCAAGGCGTATTTTAAAAGCTGAGGGGGAATATTGTCGGGGCCCGCGGTTCTGCCGTCTTTATGTTTTTCTATTGCTGCCTTAACCTCAGCAATGGTAGAGGCGTTAGGTCTGGTGTCAGCGTCAGGAGTTTCTGTGAGAAACTCATGGAGTGGATCTGACGAGGGGGTGGCGGGAAGGTGATTCAAGGCTGTGTTGAAATGTTCGACCCACCTTCTAGCTATTTCCTCTCTTGGAGTGCAGGTTGATCCATCGGACTTATTCGAGCATGGGTTGGGGGGTGCCGGAGGTGCGGTGTGAGGGATTAGAGCTGAGAGCCTTTATTGCTTGGTATGTCGCTCTCATGTCGTTGCGCACTAGTCCTTCCTTGGCGCTGTCGGCTAGGGAGTTGTGATGGTGTTAATGGTCCCTCTTGGCGGCAGCCCGGAATTTGTTTTGTAGGCGTCGCCGTTCCGGGTGGTCGCCCTTGGCCCTCGCTGAACTCTTTTCCTCTAGGATTGCTAGGGTGGACACTGTCAGCCAAGGCTCCACAATGGTCTTTCTATGACCCAGAACTGTGTTGGGAACTTCGTGAAAGGCCTGGACAACGATGGGCCAGGCATATTTAGGGTCACCAGGATGAGTACCCATAGCGGCACATTTGCTGTATATGAATGCGGCATATTGAGCTGCCAGAGTAGGATTGGTAGGCAGGGATTCCGTGTCATATCTGACAACTGGTGCAGTCTTGTTGTGGTATCTTGGCTAGACAGCCACACTAGCCACGAGAAGAAGGTGATTAGTGCTGGCAGGGGCCTTGGCTTCACAGTGCACCATGTACGATCTGATGAGACCCGGGTTTCTAGACAAGATATGATCCAGCTCATTTCTGGTCCTATGATCATGTGAGATACATGTGAACCGGTGGAATGCCTTCCGCCTGAACCAGGTGCCCGCTATCCTGCCAAAAGGGGCACAGAAGGAGAGGAATCTGAACGTGTTGTCGTTCGGCGTTCCACTACCGTATGGGCCGACGATGAACTTCAGGTCCTCCCGGTCAGTTCCGGGGTTGGCGGTGAAGTCACCAAGGATAACAAGCTCGACGTGAGGGGGAACTTTCTGGGTGGAGGAGTGCAGTTGGGAGTAAAACACGTGGTCGGTGTGGGAGACGTCTGAAGGGGCATATTCAACCAAGATGGATATGTATCCGTGTCTGTGTTGCAGTCTAACATACAGACGTCTGTCTGAAATGGGGTGGCATGTGGAGTGGTTGGCCTTGAGAGGACCACGTAGGGCGAGGTGACGCCATTATGGCGCGATATACCATCGGAGTAAAGGAAGAGGGTATCTCCGGCTGTGAAATGTCCGTCACCCAGAATTCTGGCATCGGTGATACCGGATATGGTTATGTCGTGTGAACACAGGACATGGGCCACGAACGCCATATTGTGCCACCTGGAATGTGTTGACCCTGAGCAACGCCGGATATCCAGCGTTGCTCAGGGTCTACACATTCCAGGTGGCTACTTTAATTGTTTCCCTGAATAACAGCAAAATGGCCTCTCTGTCAGGCTGCGTGCGAACTTAGCTCCAGTGTTTTCAGCTGTTTTGTGTTATTCCGCGTTCCCTGGGCCTTCTCTTGGATATAAAAATGGTATCTCTGTGTTAGTCCACGTGCAAGGACACAATATGTGAAAGTTTGTTCACTGATATAGTCATATTGTGATTTTTGTGCCCGTTTTTTAAATCGATTACCCGTGTCCATAGCTCGTCACACTAAACAACGATAAACCAAGGTCATGTCGCTCACCACCCCCGCCCGGTAATAGTACCATGCCTGTCCTATTTTATACAAGGGCATACCTGCTCTCAAAGAGACCACCTGTCTACGCTCCCTGTCCCTTCTCACCTGAGATAATACGTAGGCTTTTTTCAACTACACATCCTCAACATGTTAGAATTGCCAACTGTCTATAGACAGTACAAGGCAATGCCTACTTTGACGTCACAGTCACGATAAAGGACTGGTGATGCCTATCCAGCAGAAAATAGTGCGCTCAAGTGAAAATTTCCAGACAAAACGAGATGCGTGATTTTCACACTGCTTTAACTCGCTTTTGGAGATAATTAACTGTTAAATACATCGAGAAGAGAACAGCGCAGAGAGCTGAAAATAGTTGTGTTGACCTTGAAATTCCAGACAGAATGATATGTGGTAATTTCACACAGCTAAAGCTTGTTTTTATCAAGACTGACAAACTGATACATGAATTTTGTGTTTTATGTATTAGAAAACAAGAAAACACTGGCCATATATGTGGTATGTAATAGCTTTATGTACAAAGGAAGAGTTAAATGTTTGAATGCTTCAATTTTCTGGTCTTTGTACTTGCAGAGCATGGTTGTGGACGATATACGCAGCTCATACAACTGAATATCCAATTATTTACAATTGCATTACAGATACCTCAAAAATTGTTTTTGTTTCGCTTTTTCATTGTGTATTCTTGTGTTTGTGTGTACGCGCTTGCATGTGTATGTGCACACACGTGCATGTGATTGTGTTATTCTTTCTGAAAATACACTTGATTAGTCATACTTCCTATTTTCTCTATTTTAAAATGTTATTGAATGACAGATAAAGCAGCTCAAGTTATGTTATTATTAATAATAATTGGAGAATTCAGAATTCGTGTGTTCATTAACCGTTGGCTATACTTTTCTGGGTATTTACATCTCAACGTAATGTAGCTTCCACGTGCTGTTTATACAGCGACCCACAAAGGCAGACGGGCAGATGTGTTGACATTGTAGAAATTTGCATGAAACAGGAGCAGGTCTGGGAAATAGTCCCAGACAGTGCGGACAACAGATGATAATGAAGACGATAGAGTCTAAAAATCGCTCTATCTGTCCCGATCTCAATCACTACATATCGCTCTTTCTGTGAGTCTTTCTCTCTCTCTCACTCTCTCTCTCTCTGCCTCCCTCTCTCTCTCTCTCTCTCTCTCTCTCTCTCGCTACATATGTGTGTTGGTTTGAGTGTGTGCTTGCCTTCTTTGATCGGTGTCATGTGACACCACTTCAAAACGACAGCCATCGAAGTTGATAGGGTTATAAACGATATAAACGATACAAGACAAATAAAACAGGATACAACCATAAAAACCCAATAAGACAGGAAGAGGGTGGAGAAGTTGGCGCTTGTCTGCTTTCATTTGTTTCATGTTCACATATTTGTTGCATGGTTGGAAAGAATTCAGGTGGCTTCTGTCTCGAGATCATCGTGACCTGAACTTTAAGACTGTAAACCAATCAATATTGCATAAAAATATGCTTCAGAAGTGTGAAGTGTTCGTACTACTTTGTAGCATTGTATATCGATATGTATGATGTATTACGGTAATATTATACAGCAATATGTATATATATATATATATATATATATATATATATATATATATATATATATATATATATATATACGCACATACACACGTACACATTAAGAGTCATCAGTGTCAGGTGAAACATAATGATCAAGACCGCACCTCACGTCAGGGGCAGGTGAAACATACTTGTGAAGATCCCACCATACGTCAGGGCCAGGTGAAACATTCTGATCGCGACCGCACCTTACGTCAGGGACAGGTGCAATATTCTTATCACGACCGCGCCTCACGTCAGGGTCAGGTGAAACATACTGATCAAGATCCGATCTCACGTTAGGGTCAGGTGAAACATACTGATTAAGATCCGACCTCACGTTAGGGTCAGGTGGAATATACCTATCAAGACCCTACCTCGTGGTGTCCTCTTTCACGCTCCTGTAAACATGTTGATAAATGACTATATCAGCGTTCAAAACCACATACAGTAATAGGCGAAAAACAGATAAAGGCAAATAAAACAGTTTTGGTTGTACAATTAAAATTAGAAGAATGTCTGTAAATCATGGATAACTCAGCGAACAGAACAGTGTAAAAGATACAGATATCGGAATATGACAGACAAACTTCGTGTCCCAAGCTATCACGAAGAAGAGTCAGGAACGTCTAATAACACACGTACATATTGAGAACTAAATCAGCGCATGAACATACTACATGAAGAATGACACGAGAACCATAACAAAGATGCTTAACAAGCAAACTTGCGCATTTAGGCACAACACCCTTAGGTGACGAGATTGATTTTTAACTGTAGAAGTGCAAAGCAGGTCTTGGCTATTTACGTCTTGTCAGACGATAGTAGTTGTGTTTGGAAAAAAAAATGTAGTCCATGACGATAACGCATATGTGACTCGTAAGACCAATCAGAGCAGAGAAGCTTCTTCCACAGTGTGTGCAAGAAAAGTCAGGACCATTTGGGGCATCGCATGGTGTGGTGTGTCTTCTCAAACGCTGAGTCCTTAGCTTATCCGCAATCAGTATCTCCTGTGTCTGTATTTCATGCTTAATCCTGCAACTCCATGTTAAACGATCCATAGCGTCCTGTCACCATGATTCCATATCGATGCCTGAATATATGTATATATATATATATATATATATATATATATATATATATATATATATATATATATATGTTCCATGCCTCATGTAGCATGTCCTTTATAGAACGTCGCTCCCATCACCTTCTGTCTAAAAGAAACTCTTTCCCGTGCCAAAACTCTAGCTCCGCCACAGTCATACTCAGACATTCCTGGATATCTTGGTGCCATCGCCTTCCTCTTTTGCCTGACACCATACCTTCCATCACTGTTCTTTCAAGACCGTTTTGTCTCTTGATGTGACCAAAGTATTTACATGGCCAAAATGGAATTGATAAACCAGTTCTTCTCTAAGTTCAACTCTTGCCGAATGTCTATATTTGTTTTTTTTCTCTGTCCATGGTATTCTGAGGATCTTTCTGTAACATTTTGATATGAGTGTGTGTGGGTGTGTGTGTGTGTGTAATAATGTATATGTGTGCGCGTGTGCGCGCTCGCTTGTGTGTGTGTGTGGGTGGGTGGATGGATAGGTCGGGTGGATTGGGCTGGGTTTGGGTGTGTGTATGTGTGTGTGTGTGTGTGTGTGTGCGCGCGCGCTTTGACCGCCAAATACAGCGCCTAAGCCAGAAACAAATGATCTCCAGTTAGAACGGTGGGACGCCACTGTTTTTAGATCTTGTATGGTGCTGAAGCCCATAGTTGAGCCCTCTCGGATGATTGTTCTTCTGTTTCTTTGGGTCTCCCTCTTTCCGAACGCCCCTTGAAGTCTATTCGAGTGTTTGCAATGGAAGACTTGTTGTTCATTCTAAGGACATTTCCGATGTATGTCCATCGTTCTTTCCGGATGATGGCCGACACGTATAGTTTGCTTTGTCTCTGTTCTTATCGAGTCATTAGTTATGAACTGTTCCAGCGTATATTCAATGTTTTTCTTAAATATTTATTTTCAAAGATATGTCCTTTGTTTTCCAGCGCTTTTGTCTTCCAGCTTTCACATCGACGTGTCAGGACTGATATTACGGTCAAGTTGAATAGTTTGAGATTGGTATGTTTTCTCAGTGTCGCTGATTTCCAAATGTTGGTGAGCTGATTAAAGGCGTACGAGGCCAAAGCAATTCTAGTGGACATTTCTTTCGTGGTATCTCCATCTTGTGTCATTTTGCCTACCCGATATGTGTAGTGTTGGATATTTGGTAGAGATTTCCCCTGTAGCTTGAAATCAACCGTTGTGTTTATGGAAGCCATGATTTTCGTCGTTGAGGCTGTTACTTAAGTCCTATCTGTTCTGACCATTGGTTGAGTCCATCTAAATTTTCTTGTGTTTTTTCATTAGTGGTACTTAGTAGCGTTAGATCGTCTACAAAATCAAGATCTTCTAAGGTCGTGTTATCTGTTCATTCTATGCCTAAATGCTTACCATGAGCATAGTGTTTCATAATCTAATCAATAGCTATGCCAAATAGTAGAAATGATAAAATACATCCCCATCTTACTCCTGTTTTTATGTTAAATCATTCAGTGTTGCATTCGGTTGTTCGAACACAGCATCGTGAATTATCATATAAGGCCTTGATAAGATTTATGTATTTTGAGAGTAAGCCATAGTTCTTCAGAAGTCTCCATAATGTTGAACGGTGTAGACTGTCAAAGGCCTTGTGGAAGTCAATGAAGTTGATGATTAGTGGGGATTGTATTTCTACTGATTCTTCTGATAGTTTTGAGTGTGAAAATGTGATCAATGCAAGAACGCTTTGGTCTAAAGCCAGCCTGTTCTTCTCTTATGATGGCATCTACCTGTTCCCTGAGTCTTTCTAATATCATGCTGCAGAGTATTTTCCCAGGCACTGGCAGGAGGGTTATGCCATGCCAGTTGTTACAATCAGATAAGTCTCTTTTTAGTAATTTTACAATATCTTTCCACTGTTTGGGGTGGTTTTCCCTCTTTCCACTCTTGGGGTGGTTTTTGTCTTTCCACACATCATTTGTGATGGATAGGAGATGAGTAAGGGTGGTATCATCTGCGACTTTTAACATTTCAACAGTTATCTCATCATCCCCTGCTACCTTGAAATTAGTTTGTGGATGGCTCTTTTGATTTCTGCACAGGACACTGATAAGAAGGGCATATCTGTTTCGTTTTCAAAATTAGGGGTTGTTTGTTGTGGGATATGGTCTATTCAATATCTCTGTAATATATATATATATATACGTAAATATGCGTGTAGAAATATTTATGTGTGTATATTTATATATGTATAATAGTTATCAACAGCACGCGAAGATAATTACAACATTAGACTTATGCTTCCAGATATGATCACAATGCTGACACGGCAGACAGCGACGCTATTGAATCCTTGTGTGTTCTTTTCTTTTGGACTTATGCCTTTCTCTGAGCCTCAGCTATAATGTTTCGCTCTGCGATCTGAGCACCTTGTATGATGCTAGCATCTCACCGAAGGTAGGGTAACTGTTGAAGCGTCTTTTGAGACATTTTAAGGAGTTTCTATAACGTTTCTTCTGTCACCCACACGAGAGTCTATCTGTTCTGAGCTCTGAGTATAGCAGCTGGTTCGAGAGGCGCTCGTTGCGCATGCAAACATTATGACCAGTCCATCTTATCTGGACTTGCTGCAGAAAGGAACGGACCAGTGCTTTTAAACTTTCTTTATACCTGGCGCCCACTTCTATAACTTTCGTGACTTTAGTGATCGCCCACGAAAATCGTCCACTGAGCCTGTGTGTTTTGGATGTTTGTAATACCTCATGTAGCACGCGCTTTGCAGAATGTCACTCCTATAAAATCCGACTGAAAGAAACTTAATCTATTGCAAAATCTCTAGCCTGCTCCAGAGTCATGCCCAAGCATTCATTGACATCTTGGTACCATCGCCTTCTTGGTTTACCTATGTTTCTTTTGTTCAGCCCCATACCTTTCATCATTAGCGTTCTCTCGAGACTTTTTGTGTCTTTTAATGTGGCCAAAGCATTTCAATTTTCAGTTCATGATAAAATTTTTGAACCAGTTCTCTTCTTTGTCCAACTCCTGTCGAATGTCTGCGTCTTTCTTTTTTTTTTTCCAGTCCACTGTATATTCTTAGAACTTTTCTATAACATTTCGATTCGAAGTACTCGAGGTTTCGGTAACTGTTCATGTTTCACAACCATGCTGCTGCCACTGGAAAAAACAAGGTTCTCATAATGTGTCCTTTTGTTGGTTTGTTGGCATCCTGTCACAGTTTCCTCATGTTGTGTTTTTTATTTTTTAAATCGCTCACTATTGCTTTGGTAGCTCCAAAGTTGAAGAGCACTGTTATGGATGCTCAATACGTTCACCTTGTTCGGAGTTTCAGTTAGGTACTTTGTCTTGATCCTGAGCAACCTGGGAAGACACCTCATGGGGAAGCGATTTAACTGCCGGGTATGTCTGCTGTACACTGTCCATGTTTCGCAAGCATGCATCAGAGTGGTTAGTAATACAGCACTATACCCTTTTATTTTAGTAGTGACACTGACACCACGCGGTTCCAGTTGTTCGCTTGTAGTCTACCGATCGTCATATCAATCCTGTTGTTGACCACGGAGTTGATTATAGCTTCTCTGGTGAGGGTACATCCTAGGTAGGTGAAGCCGTCCACTGCCTGGATATGTGGCTTTTGTATGTTGGTGTTTGGTTATTTGTACGGATTCCAGTGAGCAGGCTGGAAAAATACCTCCGTTTTCTTAGTATTAATTGCGAGAATAAAACTACTGCCGAAAACTCGATCATGGTAGAACACATATCTTGTTTTGGCCAGGTGTTAAGGGCACTGTCGTCAGCAAACATGCGATCCAAAATGGTGGCTTCACTCACCATGGTATAAGACTTCAGGTATCTCGGACTGAACAACTGACTTTGCAATTTGTATCTGATATGTATGTCCATAGCAGTGTCATGTACAATATCAGAGCGCATTATTGCAAAGACCATGCTAAAGAGTGTTAGTGCCATATATATATCGGAGCTGGTGACTGATGATGATATGGCTCTAATCTCTAAATCAAAGGCGTGTCTCCAGACCATCCTTCAAATCTGGAAAGAGGTTTTTGAAAAGAGACGGAGGACTATACGCAGTTCAGAAACGAAAACCGTGGTGGGCTCCAGAGAAGAGAAGAGATATCACATTAATAACTATGAATAACTTCTGGAACAGGTCAATCAGTTCACGTATCTTGAAACTGTAACAGATATGAAGAACATATCAAACCCGAGGACTATTCGAAGAACAGAAACTATCAGACTTGTCCATGCCATAAAAAGAGGATTCCTCAGTAAAAAAGATAAGAAATATGAGATGGCTGTATATTGTCCCACCTGTGTATCAATTTTTACTTACAGATGTCAATCACAGCCAATGGCTACAACCCAGAAAAGCCAGCTACAAGGCTCTGAAATGAGGTTTATAAGAATAGTGGCCTAAACAAGCAAGGTCATTGGTCGATTGGATATCTATTAGCAATATATGCCTGTACTAGTCCCCGACCGATTCAAGTCTCAGGGAACCTCTATATATAACAACTGGGGTATCTACATGTCAAGAAACACTGAACTCGTTAGAAATTGACATGTATTGGGTGCTTTAAACAAATGTATTTATCGAATATATTATTTGAACTTGCTGCATGATTCCGTCACATTACACAATCGTTAGATCTTTACATTCGAGGAGGCCCTTTAATTCCAGAATGATGGAGTAGCTTCCCACTACAGTTTCCCTGCTTCTACACATACTGTATGAATATCACTTGACAAAATACCAACAGTCCACATTTGAAGCAAACAAATGTCGTCTTCTATATTAAAACTATCATTCACACAAACACTGGCATATAGAAAGTTTCAGTTATTTATCACATAAAACACGCACCTTATTCATAAGCGGGTGTAAAAGGTCAGACTACGTGTTATATTATTATGAATGTCATTTTACACTTCACATATACATGTACTGTCTTATGTGCATCACTAGACTTTCTATTCTCATACTTGGACAAACCTGCCGTAGTAGCGTGTCTATGACACATTGTAATTCTGTAATCGTATTTATGATGTTCCTGCTCTATACAGAATACTGTAGAAATCCTTCATCATTTATATTAATCAGTCATGGATGAAGATAACTTTGTTGACAATTATAAATATAGTTTTATCAATCATACCAAACGTAACCTGTACAATAAAATCTCTCATTTGACCGCATGTCTAAATACATGGATACATGTTCATTCAAAGATCAGACAGAGCTACACCCGAATTGAAGGTGGGGCTACAACTGATGTTTTTTTGTGTACACAACTAGTCAATTTTACCGTAATAAATGTCTACACTGGTCTCATTTGCGGTAACATGGGGGAAATTAGATTAAAGGTGCAATTGACATATACAATCTATTGAAAGTAAGAAAAGATATAATACTCGTACAAGATAACATAATCTATACCTTACTGATCAGCTAATCTGGGATGAAAGTAGGAGCAGCTACTTGAAGCTATCATTAAACTACAAGAGCTGAAACAAATCGAAATAGGCTCACAGCCTGACATTAGGAGACACAACCAAGTATGCTCACAACCTGACATTAGGAGACACAACCAAGTATGCTCACAGCCTGACATTAGGAGACACAACCAAAGAGGCTCACAGCCTGACATTAGGAGACACAACCAAGTATGCTCACAGCCTGACATTAGGAGACACAACCAAGTATGCTCACAGCCTGACATTAGGAGACACAACCAAGTATGCTCACAACCTGACAATAGGAGACACAACCAAGTATGCTCACAACCTGACATTAGGAGACACAACCAATAGGCTCACAATCTGACATTAGGAGACACAACCAAAGAGGCTCACAACCTGACATTAGGAGACACAACCAAAGAGGCTCACATCTTGACATTAGGAGACACAACCAATAGGCTCACAATCTGACATTAGGAGACACAACCAAATAGACTCACAATCTGACATTAGGAAACACGACCACATAGGCTCACAGCCTGACATTAGGAGACACAACCAAATAGGCTCACAGCTTAACATTAGGAGACACAACCAAATGGACTTACAATCTCACATTAGGAAACCAAACAAATAGACTCATAATCTGACACTAGGAAACCAACCATTTAGTTAAACTGAATGATATACCAATTCTCACACGAATCTAGGCACCAATAGATTACTCAAAGGAAAAGCCGAGAGAGGATGATGGTAGGTCTTTGAGACCAATGCTGAAATTAGTGATGTGACTCCGGAATAGACTGCCTGTCAGTGATGATTGGGCAAGAGCACATGTCATTCAGCGATTGGCCACTAGGTGCCGCCATTATTGAGGTCATTGGCACATCGATACGAGTAAAATCAAAGTGACGTGAAATTGGACGGAGTCGAGAAGATGAATCAGTTGTTTGACACTATTGGAAAAAAAGGTAGCCAAGGGTGGACGGCAACAGTCCTATTGTGCCAATGATCTGAGAAAAGAAAACCATTGAGAAAAAATCAACATCTTCCTAAAACAGTAAGATAAATAACATAAAGAAACAACAAAAAGTGTGTCATCAAGCAGAAGAGATTGAATAGACAATAACATCCACACACACACACGCACACAAATAAACAAGATATCTGATCATTGGGAATACCAATTAATTCAATAGACTGAACATCAAAAGAAATTACTTCAAAGATAGAATGAACGGAAAGAAAAAACTGAAGGCATGTATTTTACAATTAATTGATGCAAGAAGTAGAACGAGAAAAAAATACATGTTTCCACCCAAAATATCAAAGAGATTTGGCTAAATCAAATGTGTAGTGAACTCGAAGAGAAGCCTAGAAAAAAAAACACATCAATGTACAAACAAATAAATCAGTTAGCACGATGAGGAACACACACAGCTACTGCCTGATTGAAATCAAAGAAAGCTGTGACAGTAATTAAGAGGAATGAGAGAATGATGGAATACATGACTGAATCCAATGCCCAAAGACAGTAAAAAAACGACAATCTTACAAACAGAAGGCAATGCTTCTGTACAGAACACGGACAAAAATCACTGTACTTTCAGGCAAATTACAACATTCAAGTAATTGTCGTGATCAGGGCTGTTTTTTAAATATTTAAAAAAAAATATATCTTATTTTACTTTTCCTCGAGTTTCATTAGTTTATCAAACGTGGGAATCATCATCTTCTAATCACTTATGTCGTTAGACGTCGTGGGCAGGGGTAGTTTTCTATCATGTGCAAGATGTGTCGCCGATGTTCTGTCATTCCGTGTTTCTTCTGTGTCTCATTGATAACGTCTATCTACTATCCAATTATTTCTTGGTCTTCCTCTTGGTCTGCAATTACAATGTATGGTATTGTAGATTCGTGCAGTTAGTAACTTCGGTTGCGTTCTTGGCAGGTGTCAGAACCATTTTTATTCTCCACCCTTCCATGTAATTCCATGCACGATGTTGCACCCATCTTCTGTCTGATTACTTCGTGTCGTACCGTCTAGTCTTGTGACCCCAACAGTTTTCTTAACCATCTCATTTCTCATACTATGAGTTTTCTTGTGTGTACCATGCTGAGAGTCCTTGTCTGAAACTGGTAGCGAGAGTTAGTATAAAACTACTATTTATCAACTGTCTCTTTGTCTCCATTGAAATGTGTTTGTATTTTAATAATGGTGAGAGCTGATATGATAGCGTATTAGCTTTCCGTGTTCTTGATTCTACCTCTATATACAACCTTCCCTCTTGTGTGAACACGCTGCTCAAGTATTTGTATTCTCTTTACCTGTTTAAGTTCTGTGCTTTTTTGCTTCAATATTTAGTGGGGTTTTTTTTCTATTCTGTTGATTTTCAGTGTACCCTCCTTTGCTGTACTAATCCTCATGTTATATCTATCACAGACATTGTCAATAACATATTTGATTGTTATTTTCATCTGAATAAAAGATAGTCTGATCATCTGCAAAAAAGGGGCTAGGTCTTTGTGATGATATCTGGGTTTGCTTCAGTTGTTATTTGATCCACGCATACAATGAACAAAAGTGGTGATAGTACACGTCCCTGTCGTACGACTGTCTTAACCACAAACCACTTAGTGAGTCCTCTTGGTGTTCTCACAGTGCTGCGGCTGTTTGCATACATTGTTATTATATTTCTCAACAATTGTCATTGTACTCCATAGTTTTCCAGGATTTCCCATAGCTTGTTTATATCCACTCGGTCAAAAGCTTTCTCCTGGTCTACAGAGGCAATGTTCTGTTCCCTGTATTCAATGATTTGTTCACAAATCTCTCTAAGAGAAAATAGGACGTCACAACTTCTTACTTTTGTGAAGCCAAACTGTGTGTCACTTAATTGTCTTTCGACAATTGGTCTTGTAGTTTTCCAGGATCTTCGCATGCATTTTACTTACAAGGCTCAACAAAGATATCCCCATATATGTATCAGTCTCTTTTGTTTATTTTTTTTCTTTCATATATGGATCGCTATCGATTTTTTCCAGTCCTTCAGAACTTCCATTGTTGTCTATGCCACATTCATTATTCCTATCAGCCATTTTAGTTTCGCAGGCTTGTACAGACTCTATTGTAATACCCTCTATTCGTGGTACCTTGCTGCGTGGACTCTTTTTAATATATTGTTCGACATCCGCTGCTATGATTGTTAGGTCTTCTCTCTCGTTACGTTGTGGCTTGGTGTGAATATGTCATCATTGCCTCTTTCTGCTTGGTTGAGAAGATCCTTAAAATATTTCACCCATCTCAGCCTTTTCCTGTTTTCGTTAAGTATTTGGTTGTTGTGTTTGTCGTTTATGGTGCTTGAAAAGATAACATTCGCCTATCAGCTTCATTTCTCGAGAGTCTTATAGAATTATCTTGAGGATTCTTTGCAGAGGTTTGCTAGCTTTTTGCTATATTTCTGTCACGACCCCTCTTATTTACCTTCTTTATAATTCTGCTGTTTCTTCTTCTTCTGCTGCGTCCGTTCTCAGTCTCCCGCTACCAAACCGTGAACATGGCTTTGCAAGCAGCAGGATATAGTCCGGAGAACGGAATGCGTTGTGTCGCTAGTTTACTGCGATATTTGCAACTTTCAGTCCGACACATCCGTCTTCGGCAGGAATTCTGCTGTTATTTCGTCATGCTGTATTGTATTGTGCATACTCTTGTTCTGTTTTTTTTATATTTGATCCACATTGTATAGTTTTTTTAAATTTTTCACAGCTGTTTTTATTTCTTCATTACTCCACACTGTTTTTATTTGGCATTGCCTTGCGTTTTTAAGCTCGTAATTGTTTTTTAAACTATTGGTAATTGTATTTTGTAAAGTCACCCATTCTATTTTTGTGTCGTTCGCCTCTTCTGTAACGTTTTTTTTTGTTTTTTGTGTGTATGCACTATCAATCCATGGTCATCTAAAGTCTAAACTACAGATGGCCATGATCAATCTCGCCGCATACCTTTCTTAACTTGTTCAATTTGTATCCTCTTAATTTGTATAACTCATTTGCCTATTATTGTTCTGTGCATTTTGCTTGTTGCCCCTAGTTGGCCATGCTTACTAGCTAACCGGTGATCTGTGTCGATAGCTTTGTTAAGTATTGCATTAGAATCCTAAATTTGTGTCTGGTGTTCGACTGGTTATTGTGAGGTCAATCACGTAGCTTCTTATTGCTCTATCTGTAGCATGATCTGATCTGACTAGGGCTGTGCTGGAATATGCTGTCTGTCATTGTAACTTGAAAGTTCGGTACTTAAAACACAAGCGTTCTCTTTCTTTCTCTCTTATTCTCTCACTCGCCTATATCTCTCTACTCTTGCAAACTGTGGTTGACACTTAACTTTCGTGCCTACCTTGACCTCGTATAACCTTTACGTGTCATTAAATACCTGTACATGACCCAAATATGTCATTGCACTACTCTGAAACTTTAGTCTGTTATGTTATGTTATGCTATGTTATGTTATGTTATGCTATGTTATGTTATGTTAAGCCATGTTATGTTATGTTATGCTATGTTATGTTATGTTAAGCCATGTTATGTTATGTTATGCTATGTTATGTTATGTTATGCTATGTTATGTTATGTAATGCCAGGTTATGTTATATTTTGAAATATTTAGCAGATCCAATAACACGGCACTTCAGGCAGACAAAAGGTCTCTTTGTGCAGATTAATACTAAAGATATGATTAATTATCGTTTCCGTAGCTTGTTGGTTATACCCACTCATGATCTGTTCGCGTTATATTCAATCTACTCTTGATCTGTTCGCGTTATGTTCAATCTACTCTTGATCTGTTCGCGTTATGTTCAATCTATTCTTGATCTGTTCTCGTTATGTTCAATCTACTCTTGATCTGTTCTCGTTATGTTCAATCTACTCATGATCTGTTCGCGTTATGTTCAATCTACTCTTGATCTGTTCGCGTTATGTTCAATCTACTCTTGATCTGTTCGCGTTATGTTCAATCTACTCTTGGTCTGTTCTCGTTATGTTCAATCTTCTCTTGATCTGTTCTCGTTATGTTCAATCTACTCATGATCTGTTCGCGTTATGTTCAATCTACTCTTGATCTGTTCGCGTTATGTTCAATCTACTCTTGATCTGTTCGCGTTATGTTCAATCTATTCTTGATCTGTTCTCGTTATGTTCAATCTACTCTTGATCTGTTCTCGTTATGTTCAATCTACTCATGATCTGTTCGCGTTATGTTCAATCTACTATTGATCTGTTCTCGTTATATTCAATCTACTCTTGATCTATTCTCGTTATGTTCAATCTACTCTTGATCTGTTCGCGTTATGTTCAATCTACTCTTCATTTGTTCGCGTTATGTTCAATCTACTCTTGATCTGTTCGCGTTATGTTCAATCTACTGTTGATCTGTTACGCATTATGTTCAATCTACTCTTGATCTGTTCGCGTTATGTTCAATCTACTGTTGATCTGTTCGCGTTATGTTCAATCTACTCTTGATCTGTTCGCATTATGTTCAATCTACTCTTGATCTGTTCGCGTTATGTTCAATCTACTCTTGATCTGTTTGCGTTATGTTCAATCTAATCGTGATATGTTCGCGTTATGTTCAATCTACTCTTGATCTGAAGTTGGTCCCATTTTATTTTGATCAAATTTAAAAGCTTTATGGAGTTCGGATCCATTGCTGGTTTTCTATGGGGATCACTTTTTGCTATCACCACATGCTGGTGGTTCACATATTTCTACAAGGCTCTGTCTTTATTGTCTCCGTCTGAAATATTCTGGATAACCCTTTCCATTGTGAGTGGAAATAAGGGCGTTGAGAGATCACAATTGCTGGTTCATTGTATCAAAGTCGTAGACATATCTTTGTTTTATTTCCTTGATAGTTGACCCTTTTATCGCGTGTGAGAATATGTTTCTGCTTACAGCAAAGCCAGCCCCTGCTAAAGTCAGGCTTTTTAGAACTTGTTAAGTTCATAGTCATAGGGTGTGACTGCCTTTTTATCATATCAAGAGCTGGGTAAACTCTAGTTAGTTCTCGATTATCTCCTGTTGGCCTTCAGTGAGCTCCTGTTGGCCCTAAGGAACCTCTAGTTGGACGTCAATAAGTCCTCGTTACCTCTAGGTGAACTCTAGTTGGCTCTCGGTGAACTCCAGTTGGCTTTCAGTGAACTCTAGTTGGCTCTCAGTGAACGCTAGTTGGCTGTCAGTGAACGCTAGTTGGCTCTACGTGAACGCTAGTTGGCTCTTAATGAACTCTAGTTGGCTCTAAATGAACGCTAGTTGGCTCTCAGTGAACTTTAGTTGGCTCTCAGTGAACGCTAGTTGGCTATTAATGAACTCTAGTTGGCTCTCAGTAAACGCTAGTTGGCTCTCAGTGTCATAGTTGCCTCTAGGTGAACGCTAGTTGGCTCTCAATGAACTCCAGTTGGCTCTCAGTGTCCTAGTTGCCTCTAGGTGAACGCTAGTTGGCTCTCAATGAACTCTAGTTGGCTCTCAGTGAACGCTAGTTGGCTCTCAGTGAACGCTAGTTGGCTCTCAGTGAACGCTAGTTGGCTCTCAGTGAACGCTAGTTGGCTCTTAATGAACTATAGCTGGCTCTCAGTGTCCTAGTTGCCTCTAGGTGAACGCTAGTTGACTCAATGAACTCCAGTTGGCTCTCAGTGAACTCTAGTGGGCTCTTAATGAACTCTAGTTGGCTCCCAGTGACCTAGTTGCCTCTAGGTCAACGCTAGTTGACTCAATTAACTCTAGTTGGCTCTCAGTGTCCTAGTTGCCTCTAGATGAACTCTAGTTGGCTCTTATGAACTCTAGTTGGCTCTCAGTAGCCTAGTTGCCTCTAGATGAACTCTTGTTGCCTCTAGATGAACTCTAGTTGGCTCCCAGTGACCTAGTTGCCTCTAGGGGAACACTAGTTGGCTCTCAATGAACTCCAGTTCGCTCTCTGTAAATTATAATTTGCCCTCAGTAAGTCCTGGTTGGCCCTCAGTGAACCCCAGTTGGCCCTCAGTGAACCCCAGTTGGCCCTCAGTGAACCCCAGTTGGCCCTCAGTGAACCCCAGTTGGCCCTCAGTGAACCCCAGTTGGTCCTCAATGAGATCAAGATGGTCCTCGATATCTCAATCTCTTCGTATTGCTCGCTTCCACCTCGTCTCTCGTGACCAGCCGGATATAACACAACACGAACCAATGCTCATCTGGTGAGCAGCCAACATCTAAGATTTGATTGGACACGTCTCACGTGCTACTCCTGATGGAGTGACACGACACACTAACACGCTATGCTAGACAGTTGTGAATCCATGCCTTTCTTTTAAAATATTCACATTTATTGCAAACTAACTTTAAATTGTAAACATATTTCTCTTCAGGTATAATCATTTAATCGTAGTTTCCTCTCATATTCTTCTCTCCGTGTATTTTTAGTCTTCCTCTCCTTCTCTTCCAGTGAGGGTTCCACGTGTGAGTGTCTAGCTATATTGTACGGCGTCTTTCTCAGAGTATATTCTATCCAGCCTCATTTTCTTGCCTTAATGTATTGTTCTAGTGGCTGTTTTTGGCTCCTTCCTCTCAGGTCTTCTTTCCATGTGCTGCTACTTTATGCATATTATTCTTCGTAGGCATCAGTTAACAACGGACTGGAGTCTTTGTTGTATCGCCTTGGAAATTCTCCAGCGCGCAGCATAAACTCTTAACAACTACACGCCAAGTTTTTCTGCTCCGATCCATCCATTCCAGCTTTGTCTACGTCTTTTTGTTCCCTTGATGTATGTCACAAACTCTCTTCTCCATAAGTGTTTAGGTGTGCCATTAGTTAACGTGCCTATGAGAATACCACAACACAGCATGTCTTGTAATGCTGTTGCCTTTTCTCCACAATGTATGTCATAGTAAACGCCAGCGCCTTCCTTAATGTCGTGCACCTTCTTTCACAAAGCTACTCATTCCTCCCTCCTCCCCTCCACCACCTACTTTATACAAATGATTCAGGGGTCTGTTTCAGTAATAATTATATGTAAAATCATTCGGAAAACTCGAGATGTATTAACTAATGTAAGTAAACAAAGTGAAAAAATCATAAATGGAGGTGGTCAGATACCGTACTGAGACGAAAACGCGAACGAAACCTAATTTACGACCAATAGTTCTTTGTCAGGGACAACGAACATCAACAATAATTAACTCACGAATCATAGAAGAAGGGATCAATACTTAAATGGGGGCTGTCAATATATATATAGACAAAAATAGGGTACTTTACAGAAAACTTCAGATAACTCCTCTCGAGACGTAAGCATGAACCCAAATGACAGACAAAGGCGGGATGAAGTGGCCAGGAAGGCTAATAAGTGGGAAAAGGTCGGAAACGCCAGTAGCGGAAAGACCAAAAAGTGATTTAGGTAGAGAAGAAAGAGAAAAGTGGTAGGCTGCTATGAGATAATGATTCAAGAAAAGGTATGGAAGATATTAATGCCATAATCATCGGGGCAGCCCATGCGAGTGGTCAGTTTGTTTTTAAGGGCTAATCAATGACGATCGCCAATGTATTAAGAAACTAAGCATGTGAACCTAACATGTGCTTTACCTTATCGCCCACGATATTGAAGTGGCTGGCGATAGGGCTCCCGCCGTTATAGATATCATTGAGGTGTTGACCGAAACCCTCACGCAGTTCCAGACCAGTGGAAGAATCAGAGTGCAGGATAAGAAGAGTCGGAACAGAATATTTCCGACACAGCCATAGTGAGAGTGATACGTGAGAACAAGTTTCATACGGTCAGAGTGAGGGCGGTGAGTGGGAATGAGGGAGTCGTGACGGGAGATGGGGAGAGGCCGCTGGAGGGCAGATGAAGAGAGTGGTCTCAGAGTAGAGTCGCTCATTTAAGAAATCAGGCATCTTGTGGGCTCTGATACGATAGTCCTCTCCTGACAGCGATCTATTACCTGCACTCAGCTAAAGAAACAATTATGTTACAGATGAAAAGACATCACATATCTTCCTACATACTTTCATCATTTATATGAGACCATGGATCGACAATAAGTGTTTGGCTCAGCACGTTAGAGTTTCAGAACACCTTAGCGTGGGCAACACTTTAAATGCATCACTGTGTGGTACAAGTTTAGCTTCTCTGTTTGATAGTATACAAATTAGCGATTCAATGTGCTGTAGTATAAATTAAAACATCAACGTGGTATGGTCTAGATCAGTCCTCTTCAATGTGGACGCTACCGCCAACTACTGGGACACTTTAGCTTTCAAGGGGGTAGCAGAAAAATGACATGCTGTATTAAAAACACAACCTGAGAAAACTAACGCAGAATAACAAAAGTGCATATTTCGAGAAGCTATCAAGAAGTCAATGGCACCAAGATGTTAAGGAATGTTGGACATGTCCCTGGAACAGGCTAAAGATTTGGAAAGAGATCGAGTTTATTTCAGAAGGAATTTGGTGGGAGCGACGTTCTGCAAAGGACAGACTACATGATGATTAAAGACATCCAAAATACAGACTAGGTGGACGATTGCGGAGTTTTCTTCAATTTAGATTTCAGTGGGTGGTAAGAAAAATGTACCCTCCCGAAAGTTGTAAAAGTTGTCGCCAGGTACAAAACGGTTGAGCAGCATTGGTCTAGATTATCGCTAGTGTTGCCTTCTACGTGGTCTAGCAGTAGGCGAGATGATGAAATATTTAAAGAAACTAAAAATGTATCCTTATGGAGGCTAGCAAACGCTCATTCTGAAAACTATTTATATTGAATTATGTGTATAGTTACGATTTATCTCACATGTAGGATTTTGTTGCCAAAGTAGACTCTCAGAAAGACATAACAAATTCTAGTTTGTTAGCTTGATATGAAGAATTGAATCTCCTTAATTGAAGTTGCATTCTTTTCCTTCACTTCAAGGTTGTACCGAGAAAGTATTGACATCCTGCCTGCCCGCCATTGGACGCAAAAATAACCCAACGAATCATACAGCTAATCTGGACATAACGATTAGGATATAGTTCTCTCGTTCATTTTACAGAAAGAGAATGGCAAAGGGATAGTCCACTGCTTACAAAACTCGAGTTTTCCAGTTGTAGTTATTTGAGCGAACATTCTGTCAGTTATTAGAAGTCTCTTTCTGTGTTTTTCGTCAGCTCTGCGTGACCGACTCCTATTCTTAGTTCTTAGTCGACCTGTACTTCTACAGAGGCAGATGACCCTGTGCTGGTCCCATGTCTGGTATGAGCTGGATGTAGCCGAGTTTCCTGCTTGGCAGGCTTGGCTCGAGCAACTTAATACTCCGCTGCGTTTGGCCAAGCGCTTACGGAGGGTGTTTAACCGCTGTACGAGTCCATCTCAATAGACTCAAACACTAGAGCAAAGTAGACCCACAGCCTATTAGGCGCCATCTATGCTGCTCTAAATAAACCACTTAACCATGGCCGGTGTTATACCATGTCACACAGTTAGTCGCCTCTTACGGCATGCTCTCTGTGAGGCAGTGGTACAATTCTTGTCCTTGTCATACACAAAGGCCCCAGCAGACCACTCGGCTCCTGTTGTCAGACATAACCCCAACATAAGTTATCGTGGATGCACCCCCGATCGCAGCACTGGCATCAGCTGGATCTAATTCTTGTCAGAATATCTCTCCTTAAGTATGTGTTCCTGACGCGCACTTACCATCAGCTGGATCTAATTCTTGTCAGAATATCTCTCCTTAAGTATGTGTTCCTGACGCGCACTTACTATCAGCTGGATCTAATTCTTGTCAGAATATCTCTCCTTAAGTATGTGTTCCTGACGCGCACTTACCATCAGCTGGATCTAATTCTTGTCAGAATATCTCTCCTTAAGTATGTGTTCCTGACGCGCACTTACCATCAGCTGGATCTAATTCTTGTCAGAATATCTCTCCTTAAGTATGTGTTCCTGACGCGCACTTACCATCAGCTGGATCTAATTCTTGTCAGAATATCTCTCCTTAAGTATGTGTTCCTGACGCGCACTTACTATCAGCTGGATCTAATTCTTGTCAGAATATCTCTCCTTAAGTATGTGTTCCTGACGCGCACTTACCATCAGCTGGATCTAATTCTTGTCAGAATATCTCTCCTTAAGTATGTGTTCCTGACGCGCACTTACTATCAGCTGGATCTAATTCTTGTCAGAATATATCTCCTTAAGTATGTGTTCCTGACGCGCACTTACCATCAGCTGGATCTAATTCTTGTCAGAATATCTCTCCTTAAGTATGTGTTCCTGACGCGCACTTACCATCAGCTGGATCTAATTCTTGTCAGAATATCTCTCCTTAAGTATGTGTTCCTGACGCGCACTTACTATCAGCTGGATCTAATTCTTGTCAGAATATCTCTCCTTAAGTATGTGTTCCTGACGCGCACTTACCATCAGCTGGATCTAATTCTTGTCAGAATATCTCTCCTTAAGTATGTGTTCCTGACGCGCACTTACTATCAGCTGGATCTAATTCTTGTCAGAATATCTCTCCTTAAGTATGTGTTCCTGACGCGCACTTACCATCAGCTGGATCTAATTCTTGTCAGAATATCTCTCCTTAAGTATGTGTTCCTGACGCGCACTTACCATCAGCTGGATCTAATTCTTGTCAGAATATCTCTCCTTAAGTATGTGTTCCTGACGCGCACTTACCATCAGCTGGATCTAATTCTTGTCAGAATATCTCTCCTTAAGTATGTGTTCCTGACGCGCACTTACTATCAGCTGGATCTAATTCTTGTCAGAATATCTCTCCTTAAGTATGTGTTCCTGACGCGCACTTACCATCAGCTGGATCTAATTCTTGTCAGAATATCTCTCCTTAAGTATGTGTTCCTGACGCGCACTTACTATCAGCTGGATCTAATTCTTGTCAGAATATCTCTCCTTAAGTATGTGTTCCTGACGCGCACTTACCATCAGCTGGATCTAATTCTTGTCAGAATATCTCTCCTTAAGTATGTGTTCCTGACGCGCACTTACCATCAGCTGGATCTAATTCTTGTCAGAATATCTCTCCTTAAGTATGTGTTCCTGACGCGCACTTACTATCAGCTGGATCTAATTCTTGTCAGAATATCTCTCCTTAAGTATGTGTTCCTGACGCGCACTTACCATCAGCTGGATCTAATTCTTGTCAGAATATCTCTCCTTAAGTATGTGTTCCTGACGCGCACTTACTATCAGCTGGATCTAATTCTTGTCAGAATATCTCTCCTTAAGTATGTGTTCCTGACGCGCACTTACCATCAGCTGGATCTAATTCTTGTCAGAATATCTCTCCTTAAGTATGTGTTCCTGACGCGCACTTACCATCAGCTGGATCTAATTCTTGTCAGAATATCTCTCCGCTCTTCGTGCAATCTTATAGGGCAGACAACTACACTGATCATTCTCTATGGGCTAAAGAACAGCCGACCGATCACATTTGTGATTCAAAGGTGTGTGTAAGTGTGACATGAAGGTCATGGACGTGAGTGACATCCAGTAAGACGAAGCTGTAACCCGGTCAAAGTGGAGAAGTACCCTGAACGAACAATTCCCGTTTGGTGAAGATTAGCACTTGCAACACAGAGAAATGAAAATAAAACACCATAAGGAGAAAGAAAACAGAAAAATCAAAGCAGAAAGTTGTGTTTACCACTGCCAAGTATTATCTTTATGAGGACAAAAAATGGGATACTATAGGCAGTCATGACTGAAAGGGGATACTATAGGCAGTCATGACTGAAAGGGGCTACTATATTCAGTCATGACTGAAAGGGGCTACTATATTCAGTCATGACTGAAAGGGGCTACTATAGGCAGTCATGACTGAAAGGGGCTACTATATTCAGTCATGACTGAAAGGGGCTACTATATTCAGTCATGACTGAAAGGGGCTACTATAGGCAGTCATGACTGAAAGGGGCTACTATATTCAGTCATGACTGAAAGGGGCTACTATAGGCAGTCTTGACTGAAAGGGGCTACTATATTCAGTCATGACTGAAAGGGGCTACTATAGGCAGTCATGACTGAAAGGGGCTACTATATTCAGTCATGACTGAAAGGGGCTACTATAGTCAATCGCGACTGAAATGGGCTACTATAATTAGTCATGACTGAAAGGGGCTATTAACAAACGAAGTTATTAAGTATAGGTCTGAGCGTACTTTTTCTGTTTCTCGCCATCTCTCACTCTATCTATGTATATGTATCTCTATACATATATCCCTTTCACCATTTACCGAATTATCTCTCTCTCTCTCTCTCTCGCCTCACTCTATCTCTGTTTCTCTATCTTTCTCTTTCTCTAAATCAATCGCTCACTCTGCCTCTATCTAACTCTCTCTTTCTATGTCTATCTCTATCTCAATGTCTATTTCTCACTCTATATGTTACTGTTTCACTAACTCTCAATTGATCTCTCTCTATTCCTCTAATATCTCTTTCTCGTTCAATCTCCTTACCAAATCTCTATCTCACTATGTCTTTTGTCCTTCTCTCTCTCTCTCACTTTATGTCTATACCACGCTATCTCTCTCACTCTCGAAAGATGACTACGCAAACTGCCTGGTTCTAGAGATCCGGAGGGAAATGAAACACCCAAATGAAACAATCCATGGCTCCAAAGATAAGTTGTGCTAACATCTTCCACCCAAGTGACGAATTCAACTTTTGTAAATGATATGATACGCCCTACTCACGCGCTCTCCGCCCAGCTCCTCTTGAGAAGAAGTCTACGAGATGCTGAGATAACTGGCGGCAAGTTTAGAGATGGTTATATTCTAAGTGGATTGCCAGCTCTGCTTTTGGGCTGTTTTCCTAATGTAACGTTCTGAACTCACCCATGCATCCCGCCGACTTCAACTAAGCGCACCCATAACATCTCGCTGTGTTCAACTAAGCGCACACATAACATCCCACTGACTTCAACTAAGCGCACACATAACATCCCGCCGACTTCAACTAAGCGCACACATAACATCCCGCTGACTTCAACTAAGCGCACACATAACATCCCGCCGACTTCAACTAAGCGCACACTTAACATCCCACTGACTTCAACTAAGCGCACATATAATATCCATTTGTCTTTTTATAGAGGCTGACATTAATTAACTATAACCGTGAACGTTTGGCTTGTTGAGCTTAGGTCACGTGAAAAGGGGGGGGGCGTGGGGGGGGGGGGGGGTCCGAATGGTTGAGAGGAGTTTCAAGGGTAGAACGAAGAGGCTCTCCAAGAGGACTGTTCTAAGTTCCCTAAAATAGCCGATTGCATCTATTGACAGAAATACACATACATTTGGTTATGTATATTTAGTTGACTACACAAGTTGCGAATGGCGCATACATTTAATTGACTACACAAGTTGCGAATGGCACATACATTTAGTTGACTACACAAGTTGCGAATGGCACATACATTTAGAAAGTGTTTTTTGTTGAGATTTTCAAATACAAATGTGTGTGCTCCGATGTGTGCTTCATAACAGACAACTGGCAAAATGAATGATGTAGTTTTGTAGCCTCACAATGTCATTGTCATTAGGAAGAGTAACAAGTCCACGATGACAGATCAAAATATTTTGTACTATGTCTGTGCTTGCGGCTCTATATATTGTAGTACATTGGCTTTATTGGTAGTCAGTGGGTTTATTTGTAGTTCATTAGCTCTTTCCGTCTTGTCAGACGATAGTAATTGTGCTTTGAAAAAAAGGTATGCAACTAGAGTCCATGATGGTAACGAATGTGACTCGTGAGACCAATCCGGGCAGAGAAGCGTCTTCGACTGTGTGTGCAACGAAAGTCATGACCGTTTGCGGCATCGCATGGTATGGCGTGTCTTCTCAAACCCAGTGATTTTAACCTATCAGCAATCAGTATCTCCTTTGTCCGTATCCCATGCTTAATCATGCCCCTCCATGTAACACGATCCATGGCGTCCTGTTCACATGATTCCAAATAGATGCCTGCGTCATTCATATCCCGCTTGCATACATCCTTGTACCGAAGTAGTGGCCGGCCCCGAGACCTTTTCCCCAACTGTAATTTCACATAAAGAAGATATTTTCGTATTCTGCAATAATCCATCCTTCGAATATGTCCCAGTCATCGGAGCTTTCGATCACTAAGCATGGAAAAGATTGTGACAGTGCCGGTTCTCTCAAACAACTATGTCTTGGTGATCTTGTCTTGCCACCGAATCCACAGGATTCTGCGCAGACACCTCATGTGATCGCTGTTTAGCCGCCTCTCCCGGTGCATGTAGGTAGACCATGTCTCACTGCCATAAAGAAGAGTGCTGAGGACACATGCCTGGTAAACAAGTGTTTTTGTTTTAACAGTCAGCTTCTTGTTCTCCCAGACCCTTTTTGTTAATCTGCTCATTATTGTTGCTGCCTTTCCTATCCTGATATTGATCTCTTGCTCTAGGGATAGTTTTTTATTGACTGAAGACCCAAAGTACGTAAAGTGATCTACTACATCGAGAACCTCATCATCAATGGAGATTACTGGTGGTTTGTTTGCACCCTGGACCATAACTTGTGTCTTCGTTTTATTGATTGTTAACCCGAACTCACAGCAGGCATCCGAAAATGCAGATAGTAATCTTTGAGGTTCCTCCTCTGAATGAGTCGTAATTGCGGCATCATCCGCAAAGAGCAGTTCTCTCATCAGCACCCTGTTTATTTTGGTCTTGGCTTTCAGCCTTTGGGAATCGAATAGGCCACCATCTGTGCGATAATGAATAAAGAAACCACCTTCCTGGTCACGAAATGCAGGCCTCAAGAGAAGTGAGAAATATATTCCAAAGAGTATTGGAACAATTACACAGCCTTGTTTTACTCCGGACTTGATTTCGAACTTCTCTGAGGACGCACCGTTAAAGTTAATGGTGCCTTTCATGTCAGTGTTGAACGACTCGATAATGCTCAGAAGAAACGGCGGCAACCAATCCTCCTGAGCGCTTTGAACAGACCCACACGACTGACCAAGTCAAATGTCTTCGTGAGATCTATGAAGACAATATACAATGGTTGCTTTTGTTTTCTGCATTTCTCTTGCAACTGTCGTAATGAGAATATAATATATGTGGTAGAACTATTCCCACGAAAACCGAACTGTGACTCTGGGTAAACTTGGTCTCCTAGGACCTAGAGTCTGCGCAGAATAATTCTGACAAATATCTTTCCAACGGTACACAGTAGCGAAATTCCTCTGTAGCTGTTGCAGTCACTCCGTCCCCTCTTGTTTTTATACAAGGTTACAATGCTCGAATCCTTGAAATCCTGCGGGACCTGTCCTTCATGCCAGCATAATGTTATCAGTTGGTGTATCTGTGGAGCAAGTATGTCATTTCCACTCATGATGACCTCTATTGGGATTCCATTCTTTCCTGGAGCCTTGCCAGAAGCAAGGTCAGCAATAGCACAGTTAACTTATGATATGGTTGGCAGCGAGTCCAGATGGTCCAGAGTTGGCATGGCCTTGATGGCATCCTCTATTACCTCAGTCTCGCTTAAGTAGAGTTTAAGATAATGCTCTACCCATCTGTCTAACTGCTTCATCTTTTCAGTGATGATCTCCCAGATAAAGCTTTTAGCGGCCCACTCTTTTTTCACTGTTGGGCCGATGGCTTTCTGTCACTTCATACGTGCATCTGATGTTACCATTATTGACAGCAAATTAGATATTCTCACATAACTGTATCTAATAGTCCTTTGCACACTATCTAGCTGTTCTTTGCACTTCTTTTCTCGCTTGTTTCAATACAATGATAGTTGTTTGTGTCGTTTTGTCTTGGTTTCTTAGTAGTGCAACCATTTTCCTGTCAACCAATGGCTGCAGTATCCGACTATTTGCCTCAAACCAGTCTTGATTTCTCTGTTCTCTAACGCCATAAACTGTTACTGCTGCTTTGATGATAAGTTCTGTGATTAAATCCCAATTTTCACTAGCTGTACAGTCTCCTGGTGTATCAGTGAGAACATCTGAAAGCTGCTGTTTGAATCTGAAACACTTTTCTGGATCCTTGGTCTGGACTAAATTTATCCACCAAATGGGTTTGTGCTTCGCTGTGAAGATTCTCTTAGGTCTCAGCTTGACGCGGGCAACGACCAACGTGTGATCAGTATCACAGTCAGCACTCGGGTAGCTGCGTGTTAATTGTATGTGATTGAGATGTTGTCTCTTGTTGTGCCAATGACTGGATATTGGGTGTTTCCATGATACCTTAAGGCGATCACTTGTTGCAAAGTAGGAGATTGTGATACAGATATTGTTTTTTGTGCAGAATTCCAGCAGCCTTTGAAAATGTTCATTCTGGCGCCCAACCGAGCATTTAGATCACCAAGTATGTATATGCAGTCCGATTTTGGAATTCCATTCACTTGATTGTCTAACTCTACATAGAAGGAATGCTTTGCATCTTCCGCTGATGTGAGCGTCGGAGCCTAGGCAGCGATAAGTGTTATGAATCCACACCAGGTAGATAATCTTATTGTTAACATTCTTTCATATCCTCCAACTGGACTCTCAATAGCACAAAATAGCAAGTTCTTTACTGCAAAACCCACCCCATGTTGTCGCGTTTCTTTCTTGCTTCTGCCTTTCGAAAAGAAAGTATAATTTTTCTCCCTGTGACCCATCCTCGGGAAAGCGTGTCTCCTACAAACCAGCAAAATTTATACCAAGACGATTGAGTTCGGCATCAATGACAACCGTTTTTTCTCAAGTCACCACTGTCTCTGAGGTCAGTGGCATGTCCCCGACACATGGTCCTAACATTCTAAGTTGCAAGCCGAAGACTGAAGTTCTCATTTTTAGTTTTATTGTCTGGTACACTTGATTAACAGCCTCCGATTTGGATTTTGTCCTAGCGCCCAAGTACCCATTGAAGCAGACAGACTGTGGCGAATCAACACCTTATTGGCTGGGGGCTGCCTAGCTTGAGGCGGGCGTTAGTTGATCAGTGACACCCGAAAGTGTCTGCCACCATCGGAGACAGCCCTTGACGCCACTGCCTGCGCCAATTGGCAGGGGCTTATAAGCCCTAAACTGATGTCTCCTATTTTGATTCCGAGACCTGTTAAGGCCAGGGATGGAGTTGAACCTCTCCATAGCACAAAGCCCGGGCAGAAATACAGAGACCATGTGTTGCCCATGCAGTACGGTCCCTCTCTCGGTCTGCCTTGTTTGCTCCAAGGGAAATGTGATACCAATACATTTGGAACAAGACAACCTGCAGAAGCTGCCGCGGTCCAAGTCTGGTCTGCCCTGCCACAACACCCAGCTGAGGTTGCATTTCCTAGCTCTATAATAAGGCTTTGTATCTTCTTGTGTGTGCTCCTCTAACATAGTCGGTTATCAGGCATGGTAGACGCTGACCAACTTTCAGAGTTACCAGAAAACAGGTTGCACAGCCATATCTGACAAAACCTAACAAGACACGCCAGTATCTTATCTGCAAGGCTTTCGATGGTTTGAAATCGGAGTTTTCCATCTCCTAGATGAGCTGCCTTCCTGGAATTTCGAGTTCCATCTGCCCGAAACTACTGGTTTTAAGGCGCCAGTGGCTCGCCTGCTACCCATCTCCAGTTAGTCAAAACAGTTCTGCCACCCGAAGGCCAGGAGATGGACTTTGTTGTCATAGATTATACTAGACGCACGCCATGGGAACATTTAGTTGGTGTTGAGAGTTCATCCTCAACCCCACCCCCGGCTATGACAACTTTTAGAACTATTGGTAGTACAGTAGATTTATTGGTAGTCAGTGGCGTTATTGGTAGTCAGTCAGTTCATCCCGTGACCTCTTGAGATCGTTGGGGCACCCCTGCTGACACATCCACAAACCTGCGCCATCCCTCTCTGTCGCCAGTTGCTTTTTGTGCCTCCCCGGGTCTTAGGTTAGTACATTCATGAATGTTTTCCCATCGTTTTCTTGGACGCGCCACTTTTGCCAGCTTGGCAGTACATTGGCTTCATTGGTAGTCAGTGGCTTTATTGGTAGTAGAGTGGCTTTATTGGTAGTGCTGTGACTCTATTGGAAGTGCAGTGACTCTATTGGAAGTGTAGTGACTCTATTGGACGTTCAATGACTGACTATATTGACAGTACAGTGAATATATTGATCGCACAGTGACTCTTATTGTAGTGCAGTGAGTCTTTTGGTAGGACGACGACTCTACAACAGTAGCAAATGACAAATACCTGAACATATGTTATAATGTCTTCTTGTAGGACACGGTTGCCTCTACAGCGATAGTCAATTTGGCGACATTTGTTTTACTGTTGACTTTAAATCTGTAGAGGAAGGGGCGTTCTTTCCAACCACAGACAGTCTATTTCGTTGTATCAGAATATATACATATTTTTGTTCTATTATTGTCAAGACCTGTTATACACCACACAGAAGTAGGCTGGACCCAACGATCGACGAATACCCTTGATATGCTACTTAACCCCTCTCTCATCTAGCGACTGGTTTACGCTGACAATGTCGTCCTCTGCTGAGCCAGATACAAGCTAAACAAATTTGTTCTTGCTCAGAAATAAATGAATGTCCTCACAATTCACGCTGCAGTGCTGTGTAGCTGTTCAAGCTGTGAAGATTTGATTCCCCTCACGAGCCAGTGCATTCAGACGTCCATTGGCACCACTAATCTGGTAGACCGTGGTCGGTGCTGAATCGCGACAAAAAGTCTGTAACTGGCTTTGTAACGACGCCCCAATACCGTCACTTTCGTGTCAACCGCGTTTCGCAAAATATTGGTGGTTTATGGGGTTAAACAGATTCCCTCTCGCTGTATATTATGTCAGCAGAGCATTTGTCAGTCCTATGGATGGCTTCTTCCTGTTCTTATTATCGACCTCACCTACGAGTACGTGAATACCAAATACATATTGGCATTTCCGTCGTGTGAAATGTTTTCTCCAAACGATCAATTATTTGAAAACTTTGTTCCCACATAAATAATGTATTTAACTTTTTTTTTTTTTTTTTTTTTTTTTTTGGCGTAGGCCTTATTTCTCAATTTCCCAAGGCGGTGTGTGTTGGACTTCGGTTTTTTATATTCCGTCAGTCGGCTCAGTGCATCCGACTTCGGCATGCATTTATGTAAGGTTCTGCATTTTGTCTTCATCGTGTTTAAGAAAATCACCCTTATCAAGAATACTATTATCGTCACTAAAATTATCTAACATCACATTAGTCGTAATGTTGTGCCCCTATATTTAAAGAGTTGTACCGTCCTGCTATTACCAGTTTTCATGAAAGCATTATTCGCAATTTGTAGTGTACATTTGATTTGTCCAGTTCAGTAACACAGACTAGATAACAATCGATCAGCTGATACAGTTTCACCGTGACATTATTATTTTCAACAAGCTGAATAATTTGCTGACTCACAAAGTGATGTTTTCTAGATTCGTTTAGGTATTTGAGAGTTAAAAATAGAAACATTTGTTCAGATAAGACTAATGTAACAGAATATTACATATTGGCCTATTTTTGTACGATTTGTGTCTGTAAAATTAGTGAACCAGGCGTTCACATATATCACATTGTGCTCTACGCCAGTTCGGCAAAAACGCAGTATGCCAGGAAGTCAACAATATTCTGTACGCGCCCCGATCTAATGCAATGCTGTACCAATGCCGTCTTGGGTCAGTCCTTCCCACCATCGTATAGGTGGACGGCTCGCGGGACGGGTACTGGCATAGAGCCACTAAAACGTTGTTCTACTAGTCTATCTGTTGGCAGGCAAGCGTACTGCATGTCTAACCTAGCGATGAGTGCGAGATATCGCTGCTTCTAAAAAGTCCCGAAACAAAGTTTCATGTCGAATTTCTTCGTTTCGGATTTCATCCCGTATCGACATTTGAAGTACTCGTCGTTCGATTGCTCTCTGACTGGTTCATTCGGAGCTTCTCGGCAACTATTTTGCACAAGTTCCACTTTTTTCATCCGTAAATCATTGTATTGTTGGAATGACCTTGGAATTAAAAGTGTGTGCTCTTGCCGTTGTGTCTTTCATCTCTTAGATGATTGGCTTAATGGAGTTGAAGGAATACCAAGCTGCTTTTTGTCGGAGAGTTTGTGGCCAACTTTTTTATTGGTATTTATCTTTTGGCCTAGGAAAACATAGACAGAAGTAGACTGTATTGCAATTATTTTTATTCTAAATGAATCTTTAAATGAAAATTGTGACATTAAAAGAATACAGCAGTTGAAGCACACACACACAAAAGTTGAAAATTGTACACATTGTTTTATGTTTTCACTGAAACGGCCTTCCATATCTCCATTAACTGAAATAATCGAAAGTTTACTGTAAATAGTTTGCTGTTAGATTAGACCTTGTGGTTGAATTGTCTACACCATATGACCATGTCATGACCCTGTCTCTATCCACAGCCTTGGATAAATTGGGCACAAACCACGTGATGAACATCGGCCTGCAGGTGGAGGTTGTCCAACCAAACATCGTGTTTGATATCGCCAGTTTAATGTTGTATGGAGCACAGGCCACCCCAGTCCGTTTGAAGATCTTACTGGATCGACTCTTCTCTGTGCTGCAACACGAAGAGGTTCTGCAGGTTCTACATGGATTTGGCTGGACGTACGAGGACTATGCAAGAGGCTACATACTACAGGTAAGTGAGAGGGTCAACAACACATAACTGAATAACAAAACTTAGGCAAGGTTCTTTGGGAAGACCGCTTTGTAAAAAAAAAAATAAGAATAGACTTTAACAGATTCACTGTTTAGATCTCGGCAATTCTCCGTGTGGATCTCGTTATTTCTCTTTTTGGATCTCGGTGATTTCCCCATTTTGATCTTGGGAAATACCCGAATGCAGTTCGAGGATTACTGTTGTGGATGCCGACGATTTCTGATGTGGATTCCATGTCCACTTTATGTTAAGAAAAGAATTAGGCTAATAAACTCTACTTTTGTGTGTGCCCTTCCAGTAGTTGCCCTTACATCACGAACGTGCTGATTGGACCGGAGTCCACCAGACGGATTTTCCATGCTTGTCTTCATCTGCTTGTTGCTCACTCCTACGGAGATCACATCGATTACCAAGCCACCTCGTTAATCAGTCTGTCATAAAACAGCCTTTTTCTAGGAAGAACTTCGTGGAAGTGTGGTTGGAGTCTTGGTCTGTATATTTCTAGAGGTAAACTTCTCGGCTCCTCCCACATATTTTATTCACGCTAGACGTGTCAGAAGCTGTCATGACAAAATAATTCTTAAATCAGGCAGACAAAGCCATTGTTCAAAACTCATTCATTCATGAATGGGTGGGGCACCTGAATGCACTTATTTTGTCCATGTTAAAATGACACTGACATGCTTCAGACATATTTACCTTCCGTAAATCTTTACCAAATAATAACATATTAAATATCAAAATATTGAAAACTGAGACTAGAGTTTAAGGAAACGTAGACACGTCACATGTGGAGATGTTTTATCAGCGAGGGAGAACTTCGCCTTCGTCGAGACTACAATGCAAGTTTGTGTAACATGTGAATTCGAGGTGATTTAAGACAGGTTTATAAGATAATCAAAAGAAATGATTAATTAGACTATAACATGTTTTTTTTCCTTCAAAATACAACTACCTAAAAGAACAAGAGGGTGCAGCTACAAATTAACTAAAGAAAGGTCCAGATAGGATATTAGGAAAACATTTGTTTAGTCAGAGGGTGGTGAATGCTTGCTATGAATTGCCACAGGAAGTAGTGGAGGCAGGGACAATTAATGCATTTAAGAATAGATTGGATGTGCATAGTTTTATAAGCAAGTAAATGTAACTAAAACTGGTTGTACACAGACTCTGCAGAACCTTCTAAACCAGTCTAAAGACGTTAAATTAAGTTAAGTTAAGTAACTGACACCCACACCCAGCCGAAGTAATCTTTTTAGTAGGCCGATATTGTGGCTCGTCGGGATGAACAAGGTAATACATGAGTACGATAAGAATCTGGACCAAACCACCAAGGAAGGCTCTTTTGAGAATAAATCCTCCCAGTTCGCCTTTTCTTCCACGTGAAGTACATGGTCACACTATAGCGAATACCCTAACAAGAAGCCTATAAACCAACGGCTGTATTGACGGTGGCTGTAACAATTTCTTTCATAATGAGGTTGTTAGCACCATGGATAATCTTCTTTCATTGTCTTTTATGATCAGCTAGGAAGGTTATAGTGGTCGTACTATTTAATAACCGAGTATCACGTGGGTAAGGATGAAAATATATGTGATTGTTTGAGATATAGAGTTGTCCTAGATAAATCATTCGAAGTCTTAACAAATCTTAAATAAAACGTTATTATGTAGAACATTGGTAAGTTATAAATTCTTAGATAAAACTGTGATGCAGGGAACCATTAGTAGATCTTTTTGGATAGAACTGTAGTAGGTAGGACATTGGTAAGTTACAAAGTCTTGGATAGAACGTTGCTAGAGACACCATTAGTAGGTCTTATAAAGTTTCAGATAGGACAATGTTCCCACGACGCTAAACGGCACAAGTGCAAAGAAAACTAACTAACTAACTATGTTAGGTAGAACTATTATAGGTAGAACTGTGCTAGGTAGAAAGAACTATGCTAGATAAAACTGTACTAGAAAGAACTGTGCTAGGTAGAAAGAACTATGCTAGATAAAACTGTACTAGAAAGAACTGTGCTAGGTAGATAGAACTATGCTAGATAAAACTGTACTAGAAAGAACTGTGCTAGGTAGAAAGAACTGTGATATGTAGAAAGAATTATGCTAGGTAGAACGGTGCTAGGTAGAACTGTGCTAGGTAGAACTGTGCTAGGTAGAACTGTGCTAGGCAGATCTGTGCAAGGTAGAAAATTGAAATTGTCATTACGAGTGTTAATTTCACTTTTTACGTTTCACGAGCAGGATTTATAGGACTACGAATATGGATTAAAAGCCGATTACCCATGCAGTAAAAGCGTTACGCCTCGAACGTGTACAAAATGTTTGGAAACGTGTCAATGTACATAATGCTATAAATGATTTCAGAATGAATTGTTGTTGTGTATGCTGGCCGTCAACTTCATTTGGTTGTGGTATCACTGTGAGCTGGATGCAGTCGGAAAGAATATTTCCTGCTTAGTGGGCTAGGCTCGAGCAGCTTATTACTTCGCTGCGTTGGGAAAAGTGCCGCGGATGGCGGTTAACCGATGTGCGAGTCCATCTTAACAGACTCAAATACTAGAACAAAGTAGACCCGCAGCTTGTTAGGCGCCATATATGCTGCTCCAAACCACCTAACCATGGCTGATGTAATGCCATGTTACAGTTAGTCGCCTCTTACCCCATTCTCTCTGTGGGGCAGTGGTGCTATTCTTGCCCTTGACATACACAAAACCACGGCGGACCACTCGGGATGTGGTATCCGTGTGCTGAATGTCGCCATCAATATTGTGAACCTTGACCTTGACACGAGTCATAAACATAAAAGTATGTATTTTAGAAACACTAGATTGGACTTTCATATATATTCGTCCATTATGATCATCTGAGTAGCAGAGTGTGGAGATCTCACATCTCACCTCTCACAGGTACAAGGTACGATCCTAGATACCGGTACCCACTAGTTGATGATGCCGTTTGGAAAGAAGAGACAGCGGGAAAGGAAAATATATATATCTCACTTCATGTACAATGAAGTGTCTAACATTTCATGTCTCTCATCAGTGCCTTTGAACATCATTGGAGGAGGGAGAGCTTCAAATACCTAGGAAGTACCATAAATGAGATCAGGGTGCAGATCAGGATGTAAAAACCAGGATACTTCTTCTTCTTCTTCTTCGTACGCAGTCAGACAGTAACCATTATTTTTTCGAAAAAAGCGGCGGTCATCCTGAGGCTATCGACACTGCCATAGAGCTTGTCTTGCAGTTCCACTGGTGATGGCCACATCTGCTCTCTCTGATCCTCGTATGTCGGGCAGTTCTGCAGCAGATGTTCAGCGGTCATTTTACCGGTACCGCACGGGCATTCGTCGGTACCACCTATCTTCAATTTGTTGAATAGGTGGTACCTCAGTCTATTGTGGCCAGTGCGAAGTCTGAAGACAACGACCTGCTCTCTTCTGTTCAACTGGTAATAGGCATCGTTTTTGGTGTGACCAGTATGTTCGGTTTCCCATTTGAAAACCAGGATACAAAAGGCAAGCCCGGCCTGTGCCACGTTGAAAAAATCATAAATAAAACATATGCAACTCTAAAATGATCAGAATACATACCAACATAAGGATTTTCAACTCCAATGTGAAGTTGGTCCTTTGATATGGATCGGAGACATGGTGGGGGATTAAACTCAATACTAAGGAATTGCAAGGTTTTGTACAAAAATCCCTGAGAATAATTATGGACCTGCGATGGTTCGCTAACGTTACAAATGAAAGCCTAATGGAGAAAACAGGACCAGGACAATAAAAACAATGAATGTTGGGAATAAGATGACACTGGATATTCCACACACTGCGAACGTCCCAATTTAGCATCGCCTAACAACTTCTGCTATTGAACCCACAAGGAAAAAGAAGCAAAGGAAGGCCACAGAACACATGGAGAAGAGAAGTAGACACTGGTAAAGAGAACAGAGAGAATTCAAGAAAAGAGCACGAGACAGGTCTGCTTGGAGAGAATTGCCCGATGGTCTGTGAACCCAAGAGAATTAAGACAAAGAAGAACAAAAAAAAGGTGACTACCACTAGTATATAATACAAGAACAAGAACACCATACGCAAAATACAACAACACTAAACATACACACTCCATACACAACGGCCGGTAGTTGAACCCAGAGCCTGCTTCTTCTCGCGACTGGCAGAACTTACCTGTCGCCACGTCTAACAGAGCAACGAGACAGGAGCAAAATAAACATGCAGCCTTTGCTGTTTCCTCCTACCAGCGTGGCAGCTGGATAGGTGCCAGACCATATCACTACAGCCATCAGTTGATCCCGTCTGACTCCCACGTCATTTCCGTCTGACGGTGTTCCACGTTTTGGAGGCCAGTTTGGCCTTTTATTTACCAATAAAGAAGAGAGAGGACCAGATTATAGACGAAAAGAGAGATTAGAGATATACGTTCGGTTATAGGAGAGATTAGAGATATACGTTCGGTTATAGGAGAGATTAGAGAGATACGTTCGGTTATAGGAGAGATTAGAGAGATGACACAGATGTCAACGAGAGAGAGAGAGAGAAAAGTGAGAGGAATAGGATGTTAAATAGTGGAGAGATCAAAGAGAGAGCAAGAGAGAGCGAGTGAAAAGTGAGAGGGATAGGATGTTAAATAGTGGAGAGACCAAACAGAGAGAGAGAATGTGTGTGAGAGAGAGAGAGAGAGAGAAAGAGAGGGGGTAAGATTAGAAAAAGGAGAGAGTAGGGAAAGGTTAGATTAGAGAGACTAGAGGAGAAACTAGACAGAAAAGTGATTAGCGAGTGAGCAAAAAATTGGAAGACAAATTGGAGAGTGGTGTGACATTGGAGACGAAAGATCATAGAGATAGGAGAGATTGCAGTGAGAAATAAGAAAGTTAAGAGAAAAATAAGACAGTGCAGAGGGAAAAAAGAGATTCGAGAAAAATGACAAATTAAGGATAGTACATATTAGAGAGAGAGAGAGAGAGAGAGAGAGAGAGAGAGGCGATTGTAGAATAAGTCGAAAGTAGAGAGAATCAAGATTAGATAATCCAGATTAAAGTGAGAATAGAGATTGCAGAGTGAGAGGGATAGATTTTAGAGAGAAAAAGATATTAAAGAAATAGAAGTGAGAGTGAGAGAGGGCACATTAAAGAAAGAGAAATGATTGAACAGAGAGAAAGAAAAGAGATTAGAGACAGGACACATTTATTAGAGAGATGGAGACATTAGATCTGTTAGACGTAGAAGAATGACTATATAGAAAAAAGATGAGAGAGATTACATTTACTTGTATAACACAGAGGAGATAATAGAGATTAGAGACAGAAGAGGGAGAAAGAGAGAACCGATGTGTAGAACAGCAGATTAGAGAGAGATTTTCTCTTCTTGTCCCATTCTCACTCCAGTCGGAGAATAGGTTCAACAGCACCGCTGGTTTATTCTAGGAAGTCTGCACCAAAGCACTTTGCATGATTTGACGGGGGTGGTTTATTTTAGTGCCTTGTTTCACACGACGATGTTGCTAGCCCCATGCACAACTAGCTTTATTCGCCTCTTACATGAATGTCGATTCAGTGATCCTATTCTTTCCGCCTCGGTAAGGGACTCTAGTAACCAATCGAGGAGAGAGAAACTGACGGTGTAGTTTTGTCCTGAGCTAAGATGCAACAGGTGGATACACGTTTATGTAATATGTTGTCCTGAGCTGATATGTGACAGATATATACACGCTTATGTCATATGGTGTCCTGAGTTAATCAACATTCATATTTGTGGTACTCAATAACCAATCAAAAAGTTTTAGCTGTCTGTGGAGCAGGTCCCCAGCAAAAAGATGTCAGTTCATAATGATCTGTATCATCTGTTCCAGCTCTCTATGCGTTCTCCGTATTTTGTAACTCTTTTTTCACGTGTCTTAGTCTACCTTTATTTCTACGACCCTGCGTATTCCAGAACAGAGACTAACTTGTAATTTTATCAAATAGTGTGCTATTTTGACAATTCTAAAGTGAAGCTTCACTTCCTTGGTGTCACCTATGATTCATGTGCCAGTGGCACGTGTGACATGTTGAAATACTTTGGAGTAACTTTTAATTGTAGCCTCTCATATAGATACCCCGTGATTTGGTATTGTATGCTGTTGATTACTTGCGGGGCATCCTAATGCTATCAAGATCACAGTGTGCGCGGTTATAACGTGTCCAGAATGAAATGATGCGACTATTTGGGATGTATTAGAGACACCTCAGTCTTAAAGATGTGCTACATGAAGAAACATATATATGTGACACCCATATTCAAATTGGCACAAGCAAAAAGTATGCATAAAGGAAAACCTACAGACAGGCGGCACCCACTACACGATGATACCTCAGACATCAAGCGATCACGAGAGGAGCGCCAGGATATCCGGATGGCCCAGATGAGTAAACTGTACTTTTTCGACACCAGGGTTCGAATACCGCCCGTCTATGTAAGAAACAAGCCGCTCTAACAAATAACCCACTCAAACTTACTTACCTGGTCGTTTTACTTCTACCCTGGTGTGTGTAGGTTGGCCACAAAGAGCGTCAGATCGCTCCATCCACTGTTTTTCTCTTGGCCTGGTTCTTTCATAGTCCACGGTCTCTTGTAGATTGTGAACCTTTTTATCATTCCGGTGGACTTTTGGTCATTCTTGGGGTCTGGGTCTTTGGACGCCTTGTTAGCCCATGACAGATCGCCCTTCATCTGACAGACATGACACAATCATCAAAGTTGAGATTGTTCCACTCCAGTCTGGTAGAGTTGGACTTCGAGATCTTGACGTATTGTCTGTCTTCTTCTTGTTATTTGGCCCACCTTCTTTCACATCACATTTATGACGATTGAAACTTTTTTTTTTTTTGGGGGGGGGGGGGGGGGGGGGGGGGTTACTGCTCTTGACTCCCATCCATAAGTAATAACTGGTACATAGGCGAAGTGGTATACAGCCATCTTCATTTTCTTACTTATTTCTATTTTGCGGAGGAATCTCTTATTTAAGGCTTGACAAAGCTTACCAGCTGTTGCCCTACACTTAGCCAACTCTTCTTTAATACCTCACTTCTGGTTTATTACAGCTCCAGTGTATTCGAACCGCTTGATCAGCTCCAGACTGTTCATCTAGAAAAGTGGGAGGTCTCTTCTCTTCTTCTGAGATCACCATGTTTTGTTTTGTTTTTTGTTTTTTAAATTGATAATGGTCATCCCTCTCTTCCCCAGTTCCTCTTTCCATATTTGATGGTATGTCTGGAGATGTGTCTCTGATTCATTAACCAGGATCACTCCATCGGCAAACGCCAGCTCAGATATAGAGACTGGTTTCATCTTCCAGTATCCAACTAAGTACATTTTGTTCATGTCCTAATAAGCTGTGACGACATAATCTATGAGTAGTACGAAAAGATTTGGTGATATAATGTCGCGTTGTTTTACGCCACAAGTGACCTTGAACTCCTCTTGCGCCTCCACTGGCTTCCTCTCCTAATGTAGTTTCTGCAGGTATTTTATAAAAATTATATAGAACGCAGATCAAGGGTGTTAAAATGCTTTTCCTTTCCAGGCAGTCCCAGAGCTTGCTCCAGGGAACCTTAACGAATGCCTTTTCCAGGTCCAGAAAACAGAGGTGCATTTCATAATTATACTCAAGTGATTATTCACTCAGTTGTCTAAATTAAAAGACACGGTCTTGGGTATTTTGCTTTTATCTGAAACCGCATTGCGCTTCGTTCATCTGTGACTCAGTCAGATGTCGGCTCTAATATACTAGAATAAATTTTCCCTGGACGATCAGGAAGGACATGCCTCTATGGTTTTCGCACTGTCAGCTATCCCCATTAACCGTGTGTTATAACCGTGTGAGGCTGCCAGGGAAACATTCAGGAATAACAGTTCATCTGTAGTTTCCATTTACTTGACCGTTTCTGGTGTTATACCATCATGTCCAACTGCTTTACTAACCGATTTTGTTTCTAGTTCTGCCTTCTGCTCCTCCATAGGGATGTTTTCGCAGCCCTTTGAATTAGAATCTTTCGTACATAGAACTTGGTCTCTGTGCCCAGACCAGCTCTGACCAATCTGAATTAGAATCTTTCGTACAAAGAACTTGGTCTCTGTGACCAGACCAGCTCTGACCAATCTGAATTAGAATCTTTCGTACATAGAACTTGGTTTCTGTGCCCAGACCAGCTCTGACCAATCTGAATTAAAATCTTTCAGACACAGACAGCAGAGGTGACGAAGTGGAAGATTGGGAGATAGACGCAAATCTCTCCCTAATCAATAGGCCGGAGGATAGCCCTAGTTTATATTCTAGAACATGGCATACCACCTCGATTCCAGATTTGGCCTTCTCCACACAGGACATACACCATAAAATAGACCGCCAGGTGCTAAAGCAGCTGGCAGGTAGCGGCCACAGGCCGATCAGGCTAGACATTGATATGGAAATAGGCCCACAGGAAACAAAACCGCTCCCACGTTGGAACTACAAACGAGCCGACTGGGACAGATTTGCAATCCTGACAGACGCGCTGTGTGAAACCATCAACACACGAAACAACAAAATGAAGCCCATGGTGGAAAGCCTAAGCAAGGCAATAATGCAAGCCGCCACTGAAACCATCCCAAGAGGAGCTAGGAAAAACTATAAGCCCTATTGGAATGATGAGTTGTAGAAAGCGGAAGATGCAGTAACAAATCCTAGGAACATGGCAGAGCGAGAACGATCTATGGAGGCAAACATCGCCCTCAAAGCCGTCACGGCGAAATACAAATACACTCTAAAGCAAACAGCAAGAGAGAGCTGGAAAAACAAAACGGAAAGCCTCAACCTGTACAAAGAAGGGAACAAGCTATGGAAGCTAGTCAGAGCCATGAATGACGAAACCCCTTCAAACAAACAAATTACCATCAAGCAGGGCGAAAACTTGCTCCCTGGTAAAAAAGCCGCAAACGCTTTTGTCAAGCACTATGCCAAAGCAAACCACATCGAGGTCCCTGCAGATAGGCATACAGACATTAGTGAAGAGCAAAAGGGGCACGACAACATTAATACGGCACCTGAAGAGCATATGATGGCCATATTAACAATGAGCGAAATGGAAGAGGCTATGAGAACATTAAAGAAAAGGAAATCTCCCGGAAAAGACGGGATAACAAACGAAATGCTGATGGGGCTGAACCAAACAGCGAAGAGGAAACTGCTATCGGTCCTGAACCAAAGCTGGAAAAGGGGAATTGTACCCCAGGCATGGAAAGACGCAGTACTTGTACCAGTACCAAAAAAAGGAAAGGACAAAACAGATCCAAATGGATACAGGCCTATCAGCCTACTGAGCTGTGTCGGCAAACTGATGGAACGTATGATAAACACCAGACTGATGTGGCATCTGGAAGAAAAACGAATACTAATTCCACAGCAAGCCGGCTTTAGACAGCACAGATCCACTGAGGATCAGGTCATCCTCATAGCCCAGGAAATAGAAGATGCCTACCAGGCACAGAAACACACAATAGCGGTTTGGGTGGACCTGGAAAAGGCATTTGACAAAGTCTGGAAAGATGGACTTGAGTCAAGCTAAGAAGAAGTGATGTTTATGGGAAAATGTACAAGTGGATCAACCACTACCTCAAAAACAGAACGGCCAGAGTCCAAGTACAAGGGCAGATGAGCAAAAAGATGACACTCGAGCAGGGAGTACCCCAAGGGGGAGTACTGTCACCCACTCTTCCTGGTGTATATAAACGACATTACAGAGAATATACCAAGAAGAGTCCATAGCTTAATGTTTGCAGACGATCTGGCTATGTGGACCTCTGAAAAGAATCTCACCATAGCAAGAAATCGTTTGCAGCAGGCCCTAACATCGCTGGAAGAGTGGGCGAACTCATGGCTGGTCAAAATAAACTAGGAGAAAACCACATGTACAATATTCTCGCTTTCAATCAAACCCCAAAATACCAAATTAAGTTTAAATGGCAAATTCCTGCAGCCAAACGACAACCCAAACTATCTGGGAGTCACATTTGATCGGCGCATAACATGGAAAAGTCAGATCGAGAGAAACCGAATGAGATCCAGAGAAAGAATGGCAATCATGAGGAAACTTGCTGGCACAAGCTGGGGAGCAGACGAAAGCATACTAAAGAAACTGTACACTGGAAGAGTGAGATCAGTTCTCGAGTATGGCATTGCGGCATGGACAACAGCAGCAAAGGCGAACTTCGACAAAGTTAGCAAACTTCAAAACCAAGCCATGAGAGTTATAACAGGAGGCATGAAGTCAACGCCAATTGTAGAACTTGAAAAGATTACAAAACTGCAATCCATGACCGATAGAAGAGACTGCAGAGCCCAGCTGCAGTCAGAGAAACTCCGAAGACTGACCGACCATCCAATGCACCAGAGACTAAACAATTTGGGAAATGGGAAACTAAAGCGGAGAAACTTTGCAGAAATAGCCAAAGCAAAGATGCACGAAGATCCCATAAACGCACTAACAACACCAAAACCCATCACTACTGTACGAAAACCTACCTGGAGGCAGGAAATATTTCCAGAGGTGGTAGAAAATACACCAGGTATTGGAAACAAAAACTGCTAGACTGAAAAAGAAAGGAGAGATACTACCCTAAGCTTTTTATCGAAAAACTACCCAAGCATGGACTGGACCCATGCATACACCGACGGTTCTGCAACAAACACTACACAGAACGGAGGGGCAGGAGCATTCCTGAACCTACCAAATGGCAGAAAAATAACACTGTCATTCGCTACTGGTAAGTACACAAGCAATTTCAGAGCGGAGGCAGAGGCACTGAGGTCGACAGTGGAAGAAATGGTGACACATAAAGAAAATGAAAGCCATACAGTCCTGCTTACAGATGCTCTGGCCGTAGTCACAGAGCTAAAAAGCCAGAAAAACACTGAGCTTAATGACTTAAGAGGAGCACTCTGCCAACTGTGCCAGCAGTCCGCACCAAAAAGGGTAGTGGTACAGTGGGTCCCATCACACTGCAACATCCAAGGCAACGAGGAGGCAGACAGACTGGCAAAAGAAGGTGCAAGACTACCACAAACAGAAACTAGTATGACGTACGAAGAGTCAAAACGGCTTATTAAAGCCAGATACATGACCAAATGGGAAACTGAACATACCGGCTACACCAAAAACGATGCCTATTACCAGTTGAACAGAAGAGAGCTGGTCGTGGTCTTCAGACTTCGCACTGGCCACAATAGACTGAGGTACCACCTATTCAACAAATTGAAGATAGGTGGTACCGACGAATGCCCGTGCAGTACCGGTAAAATGACCGCTGAACATCTGCTGCAGAACTGCCCGACATACGAGGACCAGAGAGAGCAGATGTGGCCATCACCAGTGGAACTGCAAGACAAGCTCTATGGCAGTGTCGACAGCCTCAGAATGATCGCCTTTTTTTTCGAAAAAATAATGGTTACTGTCTGACTGCGTACGAAGAAGAAGAAGAAGAAGTACATAGAACTTGGTTTCTGTGCCCAGACCAGCTCTGACCAATCTGAATTAAAATCTTTCGTACATAGAACTTGGTCTCTGTGCCTAGAGCAGCTCCTACCAATCTGAATTAGAGTCTTTCGTACATAGAACTTGGTTTCTGTGCCCAGACCAGCCCTGACCAATCTCAATTATCTTCCTCGAAGTGGTAAGCAAAGCACTGTTTTTTTTTCGCTTATTAATTTCAGTGTGCCCTCGTATTTCTTTGTCCCGTTCTTTACGGTCCTGTAGAACCATTTCTGGTTTTCTTATGCATTTTGTTTCCAGACATTCTCAAAAGTCCTCCAAGGATTCCTACATTCTTTCTAGAATTGTGTTCTCGACTTTTGATCAGAGTATTACATTTTCTTTGCATTTCTATGTTTTTACCTTTTTTTTTGTTTTTTGTTTGGATTGCAAGTATTGTTTTCATGCCTTTTACTTTTCTCTTATTATCAGTTTAACTGCTTCTTTCCACCAGTGTATCTTTATATCCTTCTTGACTCTGACTCCATCACATGTTTCTGAAACAGCTGCCTTGGGGGTATTCTTGAATTTTAGCCAGACAGCTTTTAGATTCTCAGATGGTACTTCTCCACTTCCCACTGCTGTCGGCTTAATCCCCTGGTATCTGGTCATAACGTCTGGCTTTCTTAGCTTGTGTGCATTTATTCTTGCTTCTCCTTCTCTGGTGTTTGTCTTCTTACTTGATTGTGGATGTTTTTTGGTGTGGTTACTCTTTTGGTGGAGGCTGCGTGGCCTAGGGGTGAAACTCGCTCGGTTTTCACAATCCCAACGTTCCGGGTTCGATTCCCACTTGTGCCCAGTTTGGCAGACACGGGGTTTTTTTCTCGGGAGAATGCTCCTCCACGTACGGAAGGTAATGGCAACCTACCGTACTGCACACTTGCCAAGAAAGTTATAACAGCCAAATAGGGGGCGGTTGTAAGAAGCTACGTTCTGCAAAGGACATGATACTTACTTTTTACTCTTTTGGTTGTTCTCTGTATTATCAAGATGTAGTTGTCACTTCCCACTTCTAGTCCTCTCTAGGCTCTGGCATATTTCCTCTCTATGACATAACCGCTGATGGATTTCTATTTCCTTGTCAACTCATAGCATGTGTGTGTGTATCTATGCACTTGTATGGGAACTCTTTGTTTGTGATTACTAGGTTTTTCTCGCTTCAGAATCCCAGGAGTCGTCATTGTCATTTAAAACATCTTCATCATATTCCTCAGGTACTCTATTCACTATGGAATGATCTTTTCCAACTATGACATTGAAATCTCCACTGACGATAATTTAGTCATAACAACCGTCCTGTCTTTTCAAGCAGTTCAAAGAACGCATCTTAAATAAATCTTATCTTCTCATTCGGGGCACGAACAATGACGATAGTGACTATGACTAACTTGCCTTCTTCTTTGTGTTCCAGTACAATAATGTGTGTTCTGTGCCACATTTCCGTCCCTTGGTGTTGTCCTGCTGACTCCTGGACACCGTGATCCAGTACAATAATGTGTTCTGTGCCACATTTCTGTCCCGTAGTGTTGTCTCTCTGACTCCTGGACACCGTGATCGAGTACAATAATGTGTTCTGTACCACATTTCCGTCCATTGGTGTTGTCCCTTTGACTCCTGGACACAGTACAATCGGCTCCTCGTTTGGCTCTGTCGGTAATTGGAACTCCGCTGTAGAGAAGCGTGTTGCCTTCCAAATCAATGACATCCGTGTCCTTCCTTCTTAGTTTCTGTAAGAGCTAGCATTTCCCATTTTGATTTCTTCCTTTCTTCTGTGAGCTTATTCTCCTCTACATCTCTACTTCTACTTTTCCATGTTCCAAAAATCGTTGTTCGTAATTTGCACCAGTTCGTCATCTTTTAGGTCTGTTTCTTTGTAGATTTCTAATTTGGTAGAGAGACAAACAGGTAATTGACCTGTTGTGTCTGTGCATGATGTAGGGTTTGCCTCATTTTTGCCTCCATGCAACTCGAACATCAATTCCTCTTACATGCAACTAACATCAATTCCTCTTACATGCAACTCGAACATCAATTCCTCTTACATGCAACTCGAACATCAATTCGAAACAATTCTGCAAAATTGCTGCCAGACGACCTGGTGGACCATCTATCCACTTTGTGATGATTATTACGAATTCCATATTAACGCTCCAAACGGTTTATCAGCCTCAACCACATTTAAGAAGTATTGCATTCCGGTGTGTAGCAGAACTGTTCCCGTGTCCCTTTTCCCAGTAGAAGCTGATAACGTAGCGGATCGTTGTGCCTCTCTCATCTTAACCAACAAACGATCACCGAGCTTTCATATTATCAGTATAATGTATTGACTGTTCGCCAATTTAAGACTTCCTCTCGGAAATGGAAAGTGGGCAAATGCAATCCAATAAAGAATGATTAATTACGTTTAGTATTTTTACAAAAATTAGTGGATAAATCATTATAGTTACAATCTCATATATATATATATATATATATACATACACACACACACTGCCATTTAAATAGCATCTAAAAGCGACGTTTACTGGCCGGCCTCTTTTCTTTTTTTCTGTGAGCATTGCAAGGAGACTACCTTTGCAGACTGCTGGTTAGGACCATCCATCCAACGTTGACTCTTTCCACTGAAGCCAGAGTATGCATTTTAAGGTACTACACTTAACAGCCGTCCTGGATTCCTCACGGACACATCACCAGTAACACTCTAGCCACACAATGTGGTTCTTTATCTCATTTGTCAGTTCTCACATCAAAGATCAAGATGCTGAGCAGTGCATGAGCTGATGCGGTCAGCGACCCAAAGTTGGAGCCTAGCGTCAAGTTAAACGACCCAGAGCTGCCAACACCCTTCTCCATCATCACGCGGTGATCCTGGATAACAGGCTCCAACAGAGCAGTCTGACTAAGGAGAAGGGAACTTAGAGAGAAGACTAACCCGTTACATAAAAATTATATGCTGAAGTCGGCCAACAGGTGCAAATATCACAGTCAAGTTGTAAACTACAACACTACGCATTCTTTTCTCCGGACTTCGTCCTGCTACTTGCAAAGCCCTTTTTGGGGCTTGGCAGCTGGAGTTTGAGAACGAACAATGACGAAGAAAAAGAAAAACAAGAAGAAGAACAACAACAACAACAACAAGAAAAAGAAGAAAAAGGATATTTCTTATAGCTTCCAGATTTTGTTGTAAACAAGTTTCAAATTCTAATTAAGAATAGTTGCGCTGGGAGGTTTCGGCGATTATGTTTTTTAAATAAGTTTCTTTTTATTATTACTGTTCACATTATTGCTTGTAACTTTTATCTCACTTTCTGCGTCTCTCTCTCTCGCTCTCTCTCTCTCTCTCTCTCTCTCTCTCTCTTTCTTTCTCTCTCTCTCTTTCTCTTTCTCTCTTTCTCCGTAACGTAGAACTATTGTACTGTTAAAGGATGGTCTCGTTTCGTTTTTGGAATTACTTCAGATTTTGTCCTGATTCATTATTTGTTGTTTTTCTGAAACTATAACAGTGCAAATCGAGATGTCAAATCGCCTTCACCGTTGCAGATTAGCACCTTCACGGTATATATTCACTGGCATTCAGAGACGTTGAGGCTCTTACCTTTAGAATGTCACATATATCGTAATTGGGAACACTTGATAGTGAATAACAGTCACTCATGTCCTACTCAGGGGTGTAGTCGCTCATGTCCTACTCAGGGGTGTAGTCACTCATGTCCTACTTAGGGGTGTACTCACTCATGTCCTACTCAGGGGTGTAGTCACTGAGGTCCTACTCAGGGATGTAGTCACTCATGTCCTACCCAGGGGTGTAGTCACTGAGGTCCTACTCGGGGGTGTAGTCGCTCATGTCCTACTCATGGGTGTAGTCACTCATGTCCTACTCAGGGGTGTAATCACTCATGTCCTACTCAGGGGTGTAGTCACTGAGGTCCTACTCGGGGGTGTAGTCACTCATGTCCTACTCATGGGTGTAGTCATGCATGTCTTACTCAGGGGTGTAGTCACTCATGTCCTACTCAGGGGTGTAATCACTCATGTCCTACTCATGGGTGTGGTCACTCATGTCCTACTCATGGGTGTAGTCACTCATGTCCTACTCAGGGGTGTAGTCACTCATGTCCTACTCTGGGGTGTAGTCACTCATGTCCTACTCTGGGGTGTAGTCACTCATGTCCTACTCATGGGTGTAGTCACTCATGTCCTACTCAGGGGTGTAATCACTCATGTCCTACTCAGGGGTGTAGTCACTGAGGTCCTACTCGGGGGTGTAGTCACTCATGTCCTACTCATGGGTGTAGTCACTCATGTCCTACTCAGGGGTGTAATCACTCATGTCCTACTCAGGGGTGTAATCACTCATGTCCTACTCATGGGTGTTGTCTCTCATGTCCTACTCAGGGGTGTAGTCACGCATGTCCTACTATGGGGTGTAGTCACTCATGTCCTACTCTGGGGTGTAGTCACTCATGTCCTACTCAGGGGTGTAATCACTCATGTCCTACTCAGGGGTGTAATCACTCATGTGTAATCACCCAGGGGTGTAGTCACTGAGGTCCTACTCGGGGCTGTAGTCACTCATGTCCTACTCAGGGGTGTAGTCACTGAGGTCCTACTCAGGGATGTAGTCACTCATGTCCTACCCAGGGGTGTAGTCACTGAGGTCCTACTCGGGGGTGTAGTCGCTTATGTCCTACTCATGGGTGCAGTCACTCATGTCCTACTCAGGGGTGTAGTCACTGAGGTCCTACTCGGGGGTGTAGTCACTCATGTCCTACTCAGGGGTGTAGTCACTCATGTCCTACTCAGGGGTGTAATCACTCATGTCCTACTCATGGGTGTAGTCACTCATGTCCTACTCATGGGTGTAGTCACTCATGTCCTACTCAGGGGTGTAGTCACTCATGTCCTACTCTGGGGTGTAGTCACTCATGTCCTACTCTGGGGTATAGTCACTCATGTCCTACTCAGGGGTGTAATCACTCATGTCCTACTCAGGGGTGTAGTCACTCATGTCCTACCCAGGGGTGTAGTCACTGAGGTCCTACTCGGGGGTGTAGTCGCTCATGTCCTACTCATGGGTGTAGTCACTCATGTCCTACTCATGGGTGTAGTCACTCATGTCCTACTCAGGGGTGTAGTCACTCATGTCCTACTCAGGGGTGTAGTCACTCATGTCCTACTCTGGGGTGTAGTCATGTCCTACTCATGGGTGTAGTCACTCATGTCCTACTCTGGGGTGTAGTCACTCATATCCTACTCAGGGGTGTAATCACTCATGTCCTACTCATGGGTGTAGTCACTCATGTCCTACTCTGGGGTGTAGTCACTCATGTCCTACTCAGGGGTGTAATCACTCATGTCCTCCTCATGGGTGTAGTCACTCATGTCCTACTCATGGGTGTAGTCACTCATTTCCTACTCAGGGGTGTAGTCACTCATGTCCTACTCTGGGGTGTAGTCACTCATGTCCTACTCTTTGGTGTAGTCACTCATGTCCTACTCAGGGGTGTAGTCACTCATGTCCTACTCAGGGGTGTAGTCACTCATGTCCTACTCAGGGGTGTAGTCACTCATGTCCTACTCAGGGGTGTAGTCACTCATGTCCTACTCTGGGGTGTAGTCACTCATGTCCTACTCAGGGGTGTAATCACTCATGTCCTACTCAGGGGTGTATTCACTGAGGTCCTACTCAGTGGTGGAAAGGTGGAAAAAATATAACCCCCCCCCCCCCCCCCCAAATATGAGTTTTTATTAAAGCCCATTCTGTCTGTGAGACTCTACGCTGTACCTTGTTTATCTTAAGTCTAAGCGCTTTCTTTGACTCTGTTCTACAGTCACACTCTTGCACAACTTTCACACGCGCCCTCATGGTGAGGCCCTTCCATTGCACTTTGGTTGGGCTAGCTTCTGATGGCGCACAAACCTAGCATAGGTACATACAGACGCACACATGCATTCACGCACTGGTTTGTGCGTCCTGATATTGCCCAATGGGCTACGGTCTGGGGTGGAAAATGGCGCGCCTCCGCCAGTAGAAACTAGTGAGGCAAACATCTAAGCAACAACAAAACAACTTGATTAGAGGTTCTTAGATTGAATTTACCAGCTTGGATCGACAACAACCTGCGTCATGTTTCAAAAATATGTGTATATATATATATATGTGTGTGTGTGTGTGTGCGTGCGTGCGTGGGTGGGTGGGTGTGTTGGTTGTGTGTGTGTTGTAGTGTGCGAGTATGTGTGTGTGTGTGTGTATTGTAGTGTGCGAGTATGTGTGTGTGTGCACGAATGTGTGTGTGTGTGTGTGTGTTGTAGTGTGCGAGTATGTGTGTGTGTGCACCAATGTGTGTGTGTGTGTGGGTATGTGTGTTGTAGTGTGCGAGTATGTGTGTGTGTGTGTGCACGAATGTGTGTGTGTGTGTGTGTGTGTGTGGGTGTGTGTGTGTAAGAGAGAGAGAGAGAGAGAGAGAGAGAGAGAGATATGCCTGAAAACTAAATGGTTTCAGGGGAAACTTTATTTTGGACCTATCATCAAATCAACAGCAGCCTTACTATTATTTCTGCTCGTATTGTATGGTCGAAACGCACACAGCATACAATCATGAGAAAATGATTACCCCAAGACAGTGACACCTGTACATGGAGTTTCTTCGCCTTTTTTCTATTCCATAATATCCATCGTAGGACTGGATATGTCTAATTTAAATAAATTATTATTGATCCTGTCGTTCCATAAAACTAAGCTAGATCGCTGATAACTTTTAACACTTTCCTTGACCTTTGTCAATGTTTACTATTTTTTTTTTACTACCGTGCTGAGGTAGGTTTTGGTACACAGTCACAATGTCTGCCTGCTTACTTTGATTCCATTTAAAGCAACCTTTTCTTGCTGTGACATATATTGTAGAACTGTCGGCCTCCATCTTTCATCGCCCTGCACGCGCAACGGCTCATCCCTTGCGTTGGCTGTGTCCATTCTGCCTTGTTTCTGCGGCAGGATGTGCTTGTCTGGCATTTGATGGTCTGGCCCCTCCCAGCCCCACAAGTCTTGGAGGGATGGTAGCGACTCAATAACGTTCTCTTCTTGTCTGGGCCACTTTGAGAAATATGTCCGCGTGTGTGGAGCAGGCGAAATACGTCTTTTCACAAACCAGAGGAGTCGGTTCTCAAAACAACATATTTCTCGTCGAAGGAGTGACAATTTAAAAATATTGATTGATGGAAAGACATGAAGAAAATCATAGGTTGCGTCCATCAATGAGACTTAGTAGGCAGGTATTCCTGAAGAAGAGTGGGTGAGGTACTGAGCGCCTGATCAGGAGGTCACACAATCAAAACTTTGGTAGGGCCTAGATTTTTTTCGGTCGTCGGTTAATAAAAAAACAGCTTTCACATTATGTGACAATTTCAAGGTTTTTGTTCCTCACTTCTAAAATTCACACAACGAGCTCAATCAATGGCAAACGGCCTATGTTCACACTAAACGTAGCACGATCAAGTTTACCAAACTGTAAATGGGACAGGACTTACAGTTACAATATAAATGTAGCTTACGCTACCTCCAAATCCTTCATCTAATCCGTCAACGTTATTGTGTATGATGAGCGTCGATGGACAGGTTGATTAGAGCGCTCGTTTCTCGCAATAAAACTAGCGGGTTCAATCCCAGGTTTCTACAGGCTCAAGTCTACTTCGCTATGAACGTAAACCTGACGTGAGTGCAGCTCCAGTGATATCGCCACATTGAAGATCGACTTCAACGTCCATCTTTTGATGTTGCCGTACCACTTATGGCGTTGTTAACCTCAGACCAGTTTACCCTCCCCTTTTCCTTCCAGTATTTTTTTCAGCAAAGCGTTATGTCCTTTGATGGTACCAAACTATCTTAGCTGTTTACTCAAATGTTGTTAGTCAATTTTCTTTGCACTTCTAATTTCTAGAAGACACTTATTTTGTTCTTTTTCGACGAGATGCGCTTTATTTTGCTATGTAAACATATTTCAAAAACATGGATTGTCTTCTCCAACTACTTGCTTATTGTCCATGTTTCTCCGCCATACAGTGACACCTGGCCACTCTCATTATTTGAATTACTTGTTTGGATGTCAATTAATGACTCATGTTGGTGAAAACGGATTTGGTCATCTCTACGCTCTTCGCGATTTCCATTTGGCATCTTGTATCCTCTGTTATTATATGCCCAATATTTAATCGTCTATTTGTATCTGTCAAGTAGATTTTGCGTCTACTTTGCTCATTTTAATATTTTTTTCATTTCTTAATGTTAATTGTTCAGTTCATACACTTGACTTTTATCAATCGCTTGAATCAGCAGTTCCTGTCATTCGCTTCTCCCAACAGAACTGGCATATGCATGTCTGAGATTATTGGCCTGGCTTTGTTCGTTCTCAATCTCCCGCTACCAAACCCCAAACACTGGAAAAGGCTTAAGTAGCAGAATGTAGTCCAGAGAACGGAATGCGTTGTATCGTAGTTTACAGCTTGACTGCGATATTTGCACCTTTCGGTCAAACACTACGACTTCAGCAAACATTTTTTTAGTACCAGGTTAGCATTCTATCCTCAATCCCTTCTCCTTAGCCAGTCTGCCATGCTGCAGCCAGTTATCCAGGATCACTGCGTAGAGATGTAGAATGGTCTTGGCAACGCTGGTTCGCTGGCTCTGACGCTAGCAGTCAGCTTTGGGTCGCTGAGATTATTGACAGCAAATTCTGAATTTTTGTGAACTTGTATCCAGACTACCTTTATGTTGTCTTAAGTTGCTTGATATTAACACGGTTATTAGATATTGACACTGTTTTTATATATTAACACTGTTGTTAGATATTAACACTGTTATTAGATTTTAACACTGTTGTTAGATATTAACACTGTTGTTAGATATTAACACTGTTGTTAGATATTAACACTGTTGTTAGATTTTAACACAATTGTTAGATATTAACACTGTTGTTAGATATTAACACTGTTGTTAGATTTTAACACTGTTGTTAGAGCTTCAGAAGGCCTCGTTTTTTTTTTTTTAAATTTAGTTTTTTTTTAATTTAGTTTTTTTAAATTTAGTTTTACACATTTGCATTTATAAACCCTTTGATAATCCTTATCTAGGAATCATTCGGTGAGACGCCGTTTTTCCTTTCGCCTGTAATTTGTTTCCATGGTATCTCTCACAAGGGCCCAGCAATGGTCAGCTAGCATTGATGCATTCAATTTAAATACTACATTTTCGAGGGGACGGCGTGGCCTAGTGGTTAAGTGGCACGGCTCACAACCAGAAGGTGCTGGGTTCGATCCCCATCACAGCACCGGCCGTTACCCCGGGGAAGCAAACCCTTAGAAAATGCAGGAGGAAGCAGACCCTTACATAAAATGCATGCTGAAGTCGGATGCACTGGGCCGACAGGCGCAAATTTAAAAAAAACAGTGTAACGCACACACGCCTTGGGGAATAGATAAATAAGGCGAACGCAAAACAAAAAACACAAAAAAACACAAAAAAATACTACATTTTTTACGAGAGTAGAAATGTCCTGATGAAACTGTTCTTCGTGCCGCAATTAACCGGAAGACATCCAGATTAGAATGCAGAAAGTGTAATTTCAATGACATGCTGAAACGAAGTTTCTCGACGCGCAGCAAGAGGGATTCTAGAAATTCTCGGGAAACTGCCATATATATGGACCGATAAATACACCTTCTTTGATTGTTGGTCTTACTAGATCTTGGAATTACTCACGAAAAAAATTATGTCTCATTTTGATCTATACTTTTTACCAAATTCTTCATTAATCCAAGTCAGAAGAGCGCAGGATCTGACTGAATTCTACAAGTGGTTCGTTGAGTATATTCATTGTCTCCAGTTCAAGAGAAAAGTTCGTTGGGGCCAAACCTGTTTCTTGTGATAGGAAGTCCCGGGGAGTAACAGTTGTTTCAAGTTGTTGAGGGTTTTGTTCATGTGGACTACATAACCCAGTGGACCAGTGAGGGTTTTGTTCATGTGGACTACATAACCCAGTGGACCAGTGAGGGTTTCGTTTATGTGGACTACATAACCCAGTGGACCAGTGAGGGTTTCGTTTATGTGGACTATATAACCCAGTGGACCAGTGAGGGTTTCGTTCATGTGGACTACATAACCCAGTGGACCAGTGAGGGTTTCGTTCATGTGGACTACATAATCCAGTGGACCAGTGAGGGTTTCGTTCATGTGGACTACATAACCCAGTGGACCAGTGAGGGTTTCGTTCATGTGGACTACATAACCCAGTGGACCAGTGAGGGTTTCGTTCACGTGGACTACATAATCCAGTGGACCAGTGAGGGTTTCGTTCATGTGGACTACATAATCCAGTGGACCACACGATAAAATATTGTCATTATCCAGCAGCACATCTTTCAAGCTCAACGTGGACGAATAAAGGAAGATTTATATCGTCGTTTTTGTAGTCGATTACCAGTGCTACCAACAGGCCAAATATATTAGTAGTGCTACCAACAGACCAAATATATTAGCAGTGCTACCAACAGACCAAATATATTAGCAGTGCTACCAACAGGCCAAATATATTAGCAGTGCTACCAACAGACTAAATATATTAGTAGTGCTACCAACTGACCAAATATATTAGTAGTGCTACCAACAGACCAAGTATATTAGCAGTGCTACCAACAGACCAAATATATTAGCAGTGCTACCAACAGACCAAATATATTAGTAGTGCTACCAACAGACCAAATATATTAGCAGTGCTACCAACAGACCAAATATATTAGTAGTGCTACCAACAGACCAAATATATTAGCAGTGCTACCAACAGACCAAATATATTAGCAGTGCTACCAACAGACCAAATATATTAGTAGTGCTACCAACAGACCAAGTATATTAGCAGTGCTACCAACAGACCAAATATATTAGCAGTGCTACCAACAGACCAAATATATTAGTAGTGCTATAGCGCTACCACCAGACCAAATATATTAGTAGTACTGCAGGCATGACAAAAGGCGCGACATCATGATCTCCTAAAGTAGATGCCCTCACAGGTGATCCCTGGCCTTACTTTTGTTTTCTTCCTTCAGAGTCTAAGAATCGGGTGGGTCATAAGGACCTTCCTCATTATGCACTTATCACTTTCCAGAGAGGATATTCCGATAGGTCTGTCACTTTTTCTTCTCGGAAATACCTTGTCCAATTTAAGTTTGATGTAGAAAAGTCATTGGAAAATGGATCGTAGAACCGACTTTATTGCACCTGCTCTGCGCCATTTGTGCTTAGTCCATTTCGTTACTGGTCGACTACAGAGCACGAACTCCATAACCCCCGTGGCGGCTCTGATATTTTCTCCTGATTTCTCATTTACAGCTGAGTCGAATAGGAGAAGCGGTCATACCATAACAAAATTCTGTCAAACCCATCGTCACGTGATTAGAAGCATGTTTATAAACTAAGCTCACAACCCCTTGGTCAGACCTCCACCCTTTCTCCCCCGCCCCCCCCCCTTTCCGCCATTCACCTTCCACTCCCTCTCCATACAAAAGTGACAACCATTAAGATGACGTTTCGGTTCCCTCCAAACCACTGGTACTGACAAAACACACGGATCGTCAATTTTGGACATAGGTCCAGCCAAATTACTCCCGCAGCTAACCCCCCCCCCCCCCTTATCTCCCCCTTCCCCTACCGTCAATCTTGGAAACTACAGCTAATTAACGATTTTCAAATGTATATGAGAAGTCAGCATGACCAACTTTAGTTGCTTGAACAACTACTTCTGTCTCAGTTGTTGTCCAGTGAATGAGTAATGGCGTGTATTCCATTTGTTCAGAAATGTGTTCTGTATAAATGTTAGCCAGACAAGGTAACATTACGCCTGCTTGTGTCACTCTCTCTTTATATCTACATATGGTAGACAAAGCCAGTTTGTTTCCAGTATAGGTTACTTTGTATTTTAATGGATTTTTTGTTTTCATCCTGACCTATGTCATCCATACCAATGTCATCAAGACATATAATTAGTTTTATGTGCTGAACTTTATCAAATAATTTATTGAGGTTGTCTACAGAGCACATATGCATGTTTTGTGTACTTCTATATATGTTTCTGCTAGTGACCTTATACAGAATTGTGCTTCACTTGTTCCGATGTCCTGTCGAGATCTAAATTGTTCACCGGAATAGTCGTTGTCTACTCTGGGCCTAATTATCTCCCGTATGCCGCCATTTTAAACCGTATCTTAAAGAATCATGTTGAATGTTTTTACAAAATATTAACATTCTTTTTTGCAAGGCTTCTTTGGTAATGTTGCAAATATAAATGTAATCAAGTTGCTTGGTATAAACTATGTATTGTATATGTTATAACACAGATTAGTAATGCTATCGACACCACATTCTCATACAACCTCTATTATTTCTATACATCTATCTATTGACTATTGCTTTCACATCGATCATGTTTTCTTATTGCTTTCTCTTCTTCAGATTTGAGAATGGTGTTGACGCCATTATTAAATGTTAATTATTTGCTGTCTCTGTTGTTGTCGAACAGTTCCATTATATATTCCGCTCATTTGTTTGATGCATCTTTCTAATCAAGCAAGATATGCACTATGCTTGTTCTCAGTGCATTATCGTCCTTGATCCAGCTTTGTCTTATTTGAAAGATTCTTTATGTCAGCATGCTTAGCTCTCGTGCTGTGTTTCTTCCCCATGTTTTCTGTTATCTTGGATTCTGATTCAATCCACTGTTATTTTACATGTCGGCACATAGTACGTATCGCATTGTTTATTTCTCTATATTCTGTAGTGGTTTTTTGTTTATTTTCCTTTCTTACATTTTGCTTAATTTGTCTGTCGTCGATGCTTGATTTTTCTTAAACTCTCTTATCGGAAGAGTTTTATTTGTTGCTCGTATGCTTGCTTTTAGACAGTGCCACTTAGTGTTTGCATTCTTTTCTGGGATCTGTGTGTATGTATGTATTTGTGTGTATGTGTGTTTGTGTGTATGTGTGTGAGTTTGTTTGTCAATGTTTTCTGACAGTAGTCTATCCCATTTATCTTTGACTTACAAATGGTATTTCTGTGTAATGGCTGACTGCTTTAACACTGATATAATGATATATCTATTTGGGGCCTTTTTTATGTCTTCTGTTTGTATTGTTCGCTTGATGGCTATTTTAATCACTACAGGATTGTGATCTACACCTTGACAAGTTCTTTTGCCATTTGGACACCATTTTAATATGTCCATTGTCATAATTAAATCTGACTTCTTAAAATATATCTTGGGCTATTGCGTACATTTGTTAACTGGCAATATCGAATGGTTTAACCCTCAACTTTATCATGATCATTCGACATTTCTGTGTCCATTAACCACACGTTTTTTTCTAGCTGTTTTTTAATCAATATTCTAATGATCGCGTGAAGATTCAGGGATAGAACAAAACCAGAAATCGGCGATGAGCAATGCGGGTTTATGGAAGGCAAAGACACAAACAACGCCATTTATATATTAAGAACAATAATCGAGAGAGCTATAGAGATGAAAACAGATTGATATATGTGCCTCATAGACTACACCAAGGCATTCGACAGAGTGAAGTACGTGGAAATGATCCATTTACTGGAAGAGTGGTGGTGTGTCGATGGTAATGGCCTGAGAATTATTCAAAACATGTACTGAAGACAGACTGCAGCAATAAGAATAGATAACAGATTATGAAGCTTCAGGCAGATACAAAATGGAGTGAAGCAGAAATGTGTGCTGTTCCCTTATCTGGTCTCTGTGTACCGTGAATTTATCCTGAGATTCATAGAGACAATGCCTGGAATATAAATTGGTAGACAGAACATAAACAACTTACGTTAGGCTGATGCCACTGTATTGATAGCACAGAATGAGTCAGAGTTACAAGAAATAGTTAACATGGTAGTTATTCAAACCGAAAGTCATCAGCTTAAATTAAAAGAAATCAGAAGTAATGGTAGTAGAAATAGAAATCTCCATATTGATGTATAAAGGTGAACGAGAGGGAACAAAGACAAGTACACACAATTCAATACTGGGGCATCCACTTAAGATTTTATGAGAGATGTAATGAAATAAACAACAGAACAGGCACAAATCAGTCTTCCAGAGTGTGAGGGGAATCTTGCGCAATAAAACCGTATCACTGGAAATTAGGAAAAGAGTTCTTGAATTCTACGCGGAACCAATACTGACATAGGGCAGCGAGTCATAGACTCGACAAGCAGGAAGGCACAGCAAATTATTGAACGTGACAGAAGTATGGTTTTACAGAAGAATGTTGAGAATCCCATCGACTGAAACGAAAGCTAGTAACGTGGTACTTGAAGAAGTACAGACTCAAAGACAGCTTATGGCAAACATCATGACAAGGCAGTCATCATTTCTGGGGCATGTCATGAGAAGAGGCGGGTTGGAACACACGGTGACAACGGGCAGAAGGGAAAGGAAATTCGACAACTTGAAGAAATGACACTGGAGACGATCAGCAGCGTAACGGATAAACGAAACACGTGATAAGAGGAAGTGGAGATCCGTGATCGCCAACCGGCAGGGTACTTGATGATGATGATGATGATGATGATGATTCCTACTCTTCGCTCATGATTTACTCCTGAATGTATATATTCTCACGTATCTGGCAAATGTTAGTCTTCCCGTTGTCCCACACAATATATAAAGGTTCATTTCACTGTCCTTAGATATTGAATTATCCAGCTTTCCTAATCCGCTCAGTCCTGGCGTTCCATGTTTCAATGTGTAGGTTCATCCTTCTAGATTTAGATTGCTTTTCTCTGAAACCTACCTCCTACCTATCCACCGGATTCTGGAATCATTGGCCATTACAGACGACTTTACTCACTAACTAGAGCAGTCTCCTCGTCCCTGTTAATATTTATAGAAATGGTTGTCCTGGACTAGAAAGTCTCTGCACAACTTGATTTGTCCGTGCCTCCTTGCATTGTTTGACATGGTATGTACTCGTATTTATGGTGTCGTCCAATATCGTTCACGCTGACCAGCCGATACCTTCTTTTATGTCCTTACACACCTCCAGTGTGGCACACGTTTTCCTGTTCGCTTGTGGGACGTCTTGACGATTCGTTCGCGTCCATCATCGTCTGTCTTCGTGTGCTAGGAATGAGCATTCCAGTAAGCAGGAATTCTCCTACTTTCCCGCAGTACAGAAACGCTTGCGGGCTTTTGTATTAAGGGGCTGCTTCTATAGTCTTTGACTGTCATCAACCCACTTACGAGGCAGTACTTGCTTGTAGCCAAAGTTGTCTCTCTTAGGAAAGCTGTCTTACTTAACTATAGTCTTTCCAGTCAGCCAGAAGTGTGCATCATGGATCTGTCCAATACACGTGAAGAACAGCTAAGAAATGAATATAACAAGAACGAGCTGACTCCAGGCAGAGGCAGTACTCCATACCCACTACCGTCTCAGGGTCAGGGTAAGCAAGATCAAAGATATGCACGATGAATGTTCACTGGTTTGAGGTAACATTGCATTTACTGTAAAGTTGAGCGGACTAGCTGGTGTCGAAGATCTTGACGTACCTTTGCCATGCAATATCCAAAGAATGCAGATGACGCTTCTCTTTAGGAATAAAATTCAGTTTTGCAACTTGGAAATCATTCACAAAGTCGAACACGACTGTCTATCTTCAACACTTTCAAAATACAATCCGCATAAACGCATCAGAGACACGAAATGCTCACCGATCATCTGTTCGACGCCTTTTAACGCAATAAGTCCATGAAAGAGACATCTCTTGTCCACGTCCGGTCTTGTCATGTAATTGTGCGACTCTGTGATCAGGAATGCGCCTTCACGGGAATGTGTTTAAATATAACTTATATTTAGTCTTCCTCTTCTGATATTTCTTCGCTCTTTCTAAAACTCCAGCAACCAAACCCTGAAAAGGGCTTTGCAAGTAGTAGGGTGTAGTTTCGAGAACGGAATGCAGTATGTTGTAGTTTCCAGATTGACTGCGATATGTGCACCTTTCGGTCCAACACATCCTACTTCAGAATGACATTTTTGGGTACCGAGTTAGCCTTTCTTTTCGATCCTTTGTCCTTAGCCAATCTGTCCTGTTGCAGTCTTTTTTTCTTCTTCTTCGTTCATCCTCAGATCAAGGTCCCGGTTTCTCTTTCAGCCTCAGATCAAGGTCCAGGTTTCTCTTACATACTCAGATCAAGGTCCCGGTTTCTCTTTCAGCCTCAGATCAAGGTCCAGGTTTCTCTTACATACTCAGATCAAGGTCCCGGTTTCTCTTACATCCTCAGATCAAGGTCCCGGTTTCTCTTACATCCTCAGATCAATGTCCTGTTTTTCTTACATCCTCAGATAAAGGTCCGGATTCTCTTACATTCTCAGATCAAGGTCCCGGTTTCTCTTACATCCTCAGATCAAGGTCCCGGCTTCTCTTACAAATGACACTGTTGTTTATAAGGCTATTGTATCTCCATACATCTTGTGTCTCATACCTGTATCGCTAGTCATCGTCATTCGTCCATATTAGGACCTTGTGACGCTATATTGTAGTTTACAGTGAAGCTGCGATATCGGTCCGATTTTGGCCTACCACATCTTATTTCTTCCTTTGGCCAGACTACACTAGTGACCGGTGCAGCCTGTTTCCAGGGCCGCCACATGAAGGCGGACTAGGTTCTTCACCAGCTGTGGTTCGCTGGCCATGATACAAGTAGCCAGCTACGAGTCTGGCTGCTATTAGGTCATGCACTGGCGCATCTTGGCCCCAAGCACAGTTCAGAAACAATTATCAACAGGGAGGGATAATAAGCAATGATTAGTTACGTATAAGTAGCCGTCAATAACGACTAAGGAGTAATGATCGATAACAAGAAGTAATGATTGATCACAAATCGAAGGTAAAGATCAGTCCTAAATCAGAGGTAAAGATCAGTCCCAAACCAGAAGCAAAGATCGAATACAGATCAGTATTATACAGTAGATCAAACATAATATTAATTAACGATAACAACAAACCCGGACAGAACAATAATAATCACAAACGAGAAGCAATAATGAATCACAAACGAGAAGCAATGATCAATCACAAACGAGAAGCAATGATCAATCACAAACGAGAAGCAATGATCAATCACAAACGAGAAGCAATGATCAATCACAAACGAGAAGCAATGATCAATCACAAACGAGAAGCAATGATCAATCACAAACGAGAAGCAATAATCAATCACAAACGAGAAGCAATGATCAATCACAAACGAGAAGCAATGATCAATCACAAACGAAAAGCAATCATCAATCACAAACATCAAATATGTTTCACTGACTCCATCTACCGTACATCTATTACGCAGGTGCACGCTCTAAAGCACGAGGGTGGTTTATTGTGCACGAAACGAGGATATGATTGCTGAGTCAGGAGCAAGTGTGTAAGGAGTGGCTGTTCTTGGCATGGTGTGCCGGACTGTAGAGTTTTTAGTTTGACACCACCACCACACATACCGGTATCTACGTCAAGGAGAGATAATCCGCCGCGAAAATGATGGAAATTGGAAAGAAAATTCCAAATATAATGTTTGAAAGCATGGGGACATTTAAACATGTTTTATGTTTCTTTTCCCAACATAAATCAATATAAAATAGGTGTTGTTGTTGTTGTTGCTATTGTTGTTGTAACGATCTCACCCTTTGATTCAAAGTCGTGTATTTGTTACCTGCTGGTATGTGTTAGTTGCACCATACGAAGTTTTCCAATTATCTGGGCTCGGAGAAAGAAGCATATTCCTTACATCGTTGAGCGACTAGACCTCAAAAAGATGATGATTAACGGTTTCATGTGGGTGTGTACACATCTGGCACTCTAAAGTGGGTTGTTGTAGATTATGTTCAAGTGATTGCTTAGTGGAACGTGTTGGACTCTCAGCCGGAAAATGGTGCTCCGATTCGTCCTTGTGAGTTGATTGATACTGGCATTTAGATTGGAGTCTTGTTGTATGTCTGTAGATCTCCTTCTTTGTGTTTCCCATTCCCATCCGTTCTGTCAGTTTCCTTTATTTTCTGTTCTTATGAGCTGTTTGGCTGTTTATAGAGTTGTAGCGTGGCTGTTCTTGGCTTGGTCATTTTTTTGCTAGCGTGTCTGTTTTTGTCATTGTCAGGTGTGTTTGTCAAAGGTTCCGCTGCAGAACTAGTTTGTTGACACGGGATGTCATAATGGGGTCATCGTCTAGAGGGATTTGGAAAAGATCAGGTCTACAATGACCAGAATTTTCTAATGCTTGAAGGATGGACATTGAGTTTGTAAAAATATAAATATTTTGGACCTTTGACTGAAAGACATCTACAACCCTCTTCAGATGGTACAAGACGGCTTCCTGTGCAGCGTTTTCAGCTTTATAGTCGGATCAAACCTCCAAGCAAGCATCATACAGTCCATCCGAGAATCAATCTGGGCATTCTAAACACCATACCATACTTTGATGGTGGCATTAAATGCACAATAGGACTGGTTGGCGACAACCACAATTAGGGCTAATCAATCCTGTTAGACGATCATAATTTCAGTAAGAAAGTGTTTGTTTGATAGCTAGAAAATAATGCAAGAAATAGTGGAAGAATTAAAGAGTTCGATCTCTAGGGGTGGATCATTGTATGAAGAAAGAGCATGAGGAAGTGGGACTGGTGTTAGTGAGTTAATGAATGCGACAATTTAGGAAAAAAAGGAGAGAAAGAAAGAGTAACAGTATATAATTAAAATTAATTATAAACACACTCACTTACATACGATATATATATATCGTATATATCGTATATATCGAAAGTTGCAAATATTGCAGTCAAGCTGTAAACTACAACACAACGCATATATATATATATACACCCACACACACATTTGAAGGGTAGTCAGTAGGTATGTCACACACGGATATATGTGTCATTTCTAAACGTGTCATAGTGGCAGCAACATCCAGGTACGTGATTACAGTAGGTAGCAGAGAATCGGTGTCGCGTGCACATACTCAAATACTCAATGGTTCACAGTGTGTACAGTCAAAGAACATAGTGCGGTTGTGCGTTTGGTTGTATTTGTTTTACTTTTTATTTTGTTTATTTCTTTTCTCTTTTGGTGGGGAGGGGGGTGTTATGCAAAAGACTTTTGGAAAAGGATATTTATGAGAAAACACTTCCTGTTTCCGATGAAAAATGTTTGACGCGAAAAGCATTATAATATGGATACATTTTCTTAAGAACGCTAAAATAGCTGATGAATCCAGACCTGGTTGTCCTGTACAAATTGAAAGTATATGTGCGATGGACAGGGGAGATGATACGAGCTGACAGGCGAGTAACGATAGGCAGTGCAGCAACTGAATTAGTGTGTTTGGTGGTTAACCTGTAGCTTAATGAATGATCGATTGAATTTCCGGAAAGTGTGTTCACGATGGGTATCCATCTGACAAAAACAAAATAAACCAATGGGTCTACCCTTGCAACATCTCGGTCGATATGCAGATCAAGGAGAAGACGTGATGTGCATAGATCTTGTTGGGAACGTATCATGGGTGCATCACTGCCAACCCGAATCAGGGATCAAGATGCTGAGTAGTGCATCAGCTGCAGCGGTCAGAGACCCATAGCTTCTAAGCTACAACGCGGTAATCCTGGATAACAGGTTGCAACTGTGCAGACTGGCTAAGGAGAAGGATCAGAGAGGGAAGGCTAAGCTGGTACTCAAAAATGCCTGCTGAAGTCGGATGTATTGGGCAGGAAGTTGGAAATATTGCAGTCTAGCTGTAAACTACAACGCAACGCATTACGTTTTTCGGACATCCTGCTACTTGCAAAGTCGTTCAGAGTTTGGTAGCGGGACATTGAGAACAAACGAAGAAGAACTCGAATCAAAACGTGCTTCGATTTAATGGAAACATCCTTCTTCACCTCCTGTCAAGACATTCAAGGTCACACCATTTGCAGGGAAGGTTATGATTTGAGTGTTTTGGAATTCTCACAGAGTGCTGTTCAGTGATTTCCAGAAGGAAGTTGACAATGTGTATGCTGTATTGCACTGCAAAGTTATGTTGATGCTTTGGAATGCAATTCGTAGAAAACGTCCAGGACTGATGATTAGATGAGTCCTGCTCCATCGTCAATGCCAGATCGCATACAGCTCGATTAACATAATAATAATAATGTTCGCTTAGGCGTCTGAGGCCCGTTGCGTCGATCGGTCACATCCATGAACCACAGCTGCGGCGTGGTTCTAGGCCTCGTCCATGGTGGGGGAGGTTGCTACTCACTGGAGCCATACTGTTCGCGGATGATCTCTTCTGTGCCTTCAGCCGGTCGGGGAAAGATTTTGGCGCTGAGGAACGACTTGTGTAGTATCTTGTGGGCAGGGATTTCCTGGTCCAGTCGTACAACATGACCGAATAAAGAATTACGGCGCCGATCAATTGTTTCTGAGATTGGGAGGACGCCTGTTTTAGCACAGACCTTAACGTCCCGGATGTAGTCATACCATCGGGTGTCCAGGGTAGGCCGGATGTAGTCATACCATCGGGTGCCCAGGATACGCCACTAGTTGCGCATGTGAAAGGCTTCCAGTCTCGACATTTCATGTTTCAGAAATGTCCAGGTTTTGGAGCCATAAAGCAGGACTGGGACCACGTAGGACTGGTAGATGCAGATTTGTGTTCTGAAGGACATCTTGCCATTATTCCACACACGTCGGAGGTCGTGCATGGCGGACGCAGCTAGTCCTATCCGCCTTGGCATTTCTGGACCATTGCGCCCATCGCATGATATCATGCTACCGACATAGATGAATTCGCTGGTGTCCTCCGCAGTGTGACCATGAGTTGCAATACCCTGGAGTGCTGTGTCCGAAATGGGATTCTCAACTTTGGTCTTGGCCCAGGATATAGACAGGCCTAAGGATGGTGTTTCCCTGTCTAACATTTCCAGAGATCGCTGCAGCACAGATCTGTCTGGGTCGAACAGGGCATTGTCGTCCGCGTAAACAAGATCAGTGAAGATTGACTGATCAATAGCTATACCCTCCTGATGCGCGCTGAGGCGATCAAGAAGCCAGTCGACTGCCCGGCAAAATAGGTCGAGGACAAGAACACATCCCTGTCTGACACCCGAAGTGGTGTGGAATGTGTCATAGAGAGCGCCACCTAATCGAATTATGGCGCCGAAGTCCACGCTTACAAAAGGCGATTGAAGGCACGGTGCAGTTCGGCGAGGAGGCGCAGAGCAAGAATAGCTTCTGTTGAATAACGACCCTGGGTGAAGCCAGACTGTTCTGGACGACGTTTTGTGCTAAAGAAAGGCGTGAATCTAGCCAGTAGGCAAACGCCTTCCCATGTACCGAGAGTAGTGTTATAGGCCTGTAATTGCTTGTCTTTGTGACTCTCCTTGCCTATGTACAGGGAGACGACGATTCCATAGCGCCAGTCGACCAGGACGTGTCCCGTCCTCCATCTTGCAGGAATAAATGATGGAGGGTAGAAATATTTCCACGGGCAATTTTACTTAAATGTGCACAACACAGTGTCAACATTTTTTCCACGAAATATACACAAATAAACCACGAAAATAACAAAAACTACCCCCCAAAAATAACACAAATAGGTTAATTTCTTTACGTGTGGAAGATATTAATATTATTTACATCAGCCATATTATACAGATAATCTTGAAGGACAAAAACCTACACACACACACACACAAATATACAAGTATGAAAGTCCCAATTTGATCGTTAATAATAAAACAACAAATTTAGTCAAGCCAGTTGATAACAAGTTGAGAAGCAGTGCAGTAACAAACTTGCTCGTGGATCAGCCACTTTATCAATAACATCTGCTAACTCTCCATTCTGTTTGTTTATTCTCATCCAGGAGAGTTCCGGTCGAGTGTTGGACAAGTGGTGTGTTGCTACTCGTGAGGAGGAGCTGGTTGTGCTTCAGCAGTTCCTTCGCTTTGGAGAAACTAAAGCCATAGCGCAGGAGATTATCCTACAAGACACAAAAGACCGACATGAAGTCCTGGTCAAGCAGACGCCAAGAGCTGAGTCGGATATCAAGAAGTTCATTGAACGCAGTAATATGTCTATGCAAAACTATATCAAGAGCTATGAATCTACACGTCAGCTGTTTGGATCTAGACCTATTCCATTTATTCCACCCACAAGCAGAATCATAGCCACGCCAGTAATCTCCCCTAATTATAGTCCAAGCAGAGAGCCAAGAGGTCTCTCTTTACCTCAGACATCCACAAATTCAAGTACACCTTTGACCACTCCTTCCCTTAACCGTCTTCAGGTGATACAGCCCTTCGATGCACGCAAGGAACTGCCAAGTCCAGTAATCAGCTTAAGTTCTGGAGGTATAGAGAAATCTGTGCTTCACAGATCCTCCATATGTGACAGCCCCAAAAACATGAGCGCGAATTCTGCACTTATCTCTTCATCTTCGGCACCACCCTCCCATCAACATCTTCTGCAGCCACAACCCCAACAATGCTTGGACGAAGTAGATGGAATCGATACATACCCTTCAGAGTCAGAAGACGATTCTGAAGCCCTGGATTACTCCAACAAGGATAATCTTGGTTCTCTGAGTGATGGAGATAAAAAAAGCAAGCAGCACATGCGTAAGTCTACCAATCCAATCAAACGTCAGTGGACGCCATCTGCTAACTTTGGCAGCACATTCGTGGGACCAAATGGCAAGAAGAGAGTGCTGTGTACAGCGTGCAACAAAACATTCTGTGATAAAGGCGCCCTGAAGATTCATTACAGTGCTGTTCACTTGAAAGAGATGCACAAATGTACGGTTCAAGGATGTAACATGATGTTTAGCTCGAGACGGAGCAGAAACCGGCACAGTGCCAATCCAAATCCCAAACTGCACATGCCTCAAAAAAGGAAAGATGAGCTTGATCAGTCTGAAGAAATAGATCTATCAACAAGTAATGGATCAATCACTCCTGTTAGTTCAGCCACCCCACCAATAGCCATCCCAGCACAATCCCCAATTTCCTCCATCCCTACACAAGTTGTTCCCATACTTGACTCCCCAAACATCATTCGACCAGATTCCAGTTTTTTTATTGAAATGTCCAGCCAGTTTCCCTTTTTGGCTCCCCCAGAGAAAAGAATTAAGATAGACGAACAGCCCACAAACCTGATCCACATCCCTGCTGCCCCTAACCCCCTGGAAGAGGAGCCATGTGACCTGAGTAAGAAGTATGATGACGAATTCAAGCTGGAGATTGATTTGGATGCATCCAGCAATGAAATAGAAGATGTGAGAAAAGAGGAGGAGGGAGAAATAGATGAAAATGGATTTAAGAATGATGGAGGCATGAGAGGAGGAAAGCGAAGAAAAAATACTGCTCCTACAAGATGTTCACAGAGTGAAACAGCCATCGATGATAACTCAAATGACAAAGACTCTAAACTATCAATACTCTTGAACAAAGAGGGAGTGCTGATAAGCAATGGAGAAACACATTTGGATGTAAATAAGAATGGAGGTATTTCTTTCCAAGGAAAGGATGAGGAGAATAATAAAAGCAACATTATTGGATGTGCTGAACCAGAAGGGAAAGCTGAAGATTTCCAGGAAGCTGCATTAGGAGCACACATTTTGCACGAAAAGAGGCTACAAGGAAATGAAGCCAGAAATTTTCCAAAGATTGCTTCTTTGTTGTGGGCTAATGGTGTGAACAACACAAATATACAAGGGAAAGCATTAGAAGAGGATGCATCAAATGAGATTGATGAGGACTCTGCAAGAGATGAAGAAAGCATCCAGGATGATATGCAAGATGTTGATGGAGATGATGGAAGTGGAATTGATAGCTCTGAAGAAAATGAGTCTTTACCTTCCAGTGACATATTGCAGGACTACCCTGCTGATGATTATGTTGATAACGAAAACCCATTGAAGTGCAAAATTTGTGGCAAAGTCTTCCAAAACAGCTTTACTGTAAAAATCCATTTTCAGAATGTTCACCTCAAAGTTATGCATCCCTGCACTGTAGATGGTTGCTCTGCAACTTTTCCTTCCAAGCGGAGTCGTGACCGCCACAGCGCAAACCTCAATCTTCACCGACGTATGCTTTCTGGAGATAGCAATGCTGGCAAAGAAGTGGATGACACACTTAGAGGTGACATTCTGGCAAAACTCTACGGCCGGGATTTGGTTAGTGCCAATGTAATTTCAATGGCTGCACCAAATTCTGTGAACAATGACAATATACATGTCAACAACAACAACAACAACGAAGAGATAAAAAATCATGAGGATCATTCCTTTCACACCATAAGCAATGGAAAAGTGTCCAGTCTTCCCAACAGCAACCCCCTGAAGCTCACAATTCAGCACGGTATGCAAGGATTAGTAAGGAAGCCTGGCTCTACAGGATCAGAAGCAATATCAGATGAGAGTGATGGTGAGAATGGTGTCAGTAGAGATGTGTACGTGGAGAATGAATCTCTTAAAGTTCCCTGTAAAGTTTGTGGGGATAAATTCTCCAACCCTGCAGTGCTACAAGAGCATATCAGTATCTCACATCCAGAACATGCCCTGAGTCCACCAGATCAAACAGTCAAGAAGATGCTATCTTCACGAAGAGCTCGCAGCAGACAGAAGATACGCAATGCCACAACAGCTAGAAAATCAACCAGCCTTTAGTTAATGAATTCTATCAACCACTGTATTCGTGTTTTTTTTATAACTTTGAAGCAGCTGACAGATAAAATTTGCAAGAATAACAAACAATTTTACCCAATGTTTTAGTCAGATAACTTTAACAAGATATAAGTATTGCCAGAAAGAAGTTCAAGAGAAGCTGATATGTTTAACATAGTATGGCTGACAATAAAATAAACAAATTGATCAGGATAGGTCCCATGGTAAGCAATAACTTCAATGATCAAACAAAATCTTTCAGTTGCATGCCAAAGTAGGTCAACTACAAGCCCATACCAAGGCCTCCTGTTCTGTTTCATCAGTTTTAGCTCTCTCCACATTCTTATTTCATGTCTCTCCTGCCCAGTTCTAGCTCTCTCCACATCCATATTTCATGTCTCTCTTGCCCAGTTCTAGCTCTCTCCACATCCTTATTTCATGTCTGTCCTGCCCAGTTCTAGCTCTCTCCACATCCATATTTCATGTCTCTCTTGCCCAGTTCTAGCTCTCTCCACATCCTTATTTCATGTCTGTCCTGCCCAGTTTTAGCTCTCTCCACATCTTTATTTCATGTCTGTCCTGCCCAGTTTTAGCTCTCTCCACATCTTTATTTCATGTCTGTCCTGCCCAGTTCTAGCTCTCTCCACATCCTTATTTCATGTCTCTCCTGCCCAGTTTTAACTCTCTCCACATCCTTATTTCATGTCTCTCCTGCCCAGTTCTAGCTCTCTTCACTTTCTTATTTCTGCCCTGCTCAGTTCCAGTTCTCAAGAGCTTTTTTCCATCTGAAACGAGTCATTTATATTTGCCCTTATATTTGTAGTTGATCTGTCCATATCTGTTGACAGTTTGGGGCTTATAGTTAATGCAAAAAAGAGTAGCTAGTCACATGCCCAAACCTTCTTATTCACCTCATAATATGCCAGGCAGGATACAGTGTTACTATTCTTTCCCCCCAAATGTAAATACTAACATGACAGCAGTAAAATGTAAATACTACACAATGAAGGATGCAGTTGTATTTGTTTTGTGGATGGAACCAAATTTACTCATTAGTTTTTAAAATAGTAATTTATTGGTTTTTAAAATAGTCATTTTCTTTAAGTAGTTGCTCTGCTTGCGTCAAGTCAGAACGAGAGTTCTGGCTACGGTCTGGCTCCAACATTTCTAGCATTTCTATGTTGTAGTAAAGGAAATTACTTTTTTCAAAAGATATCTCCATTCTGTTTAGAATCCTTAAAAGAGATCACGTGTGTGATGATGTCATTTGAATCACATGTTTACTATGTGAACCAGATAAAAGAAACAGCGAGTCTGGGGAATAAACAGATAGGCCTATTCTATGCTAAATGTAAAATAATTTTAAAAAACGGAATTGATGACAACATAGAATTCACATACATATACCTGCCGAATATGGATGTGTTCGACCAAAAGGTGCAAATATTGCAGACAAGTTGTAAACTAGCGACACAACACATTCCGTTCTCTGGACTACATCCTGCTACTTGCAAAGCCGTGTTCAGACCTTGGTAGCGGGAGATTAAGAACAAACGCAGAAGAATAAGACATACATATAAACTGTACCTTGTATATTGATACACTGAAAAAAAAGATTGAGTGCCATAGGCTGGACAGGTCTATTCTTAGTTCTTAGGCGACTTGTACTTCTATAGGGACAGATACCCATGTGCAGGTCACAGCTCTGATCTGAATGTAGCCGAGAGCCGAATCGATAAATTAGACTATAACAAGTTTTTTTAAAATACAGCCACCTACAATAACACGAGGGCATAGCTACAAGCTGACTAAAGAGAGGTCCAGGTTAGGTATTAGGAAATATTTTTTTAGTCAGAGAGTGGTGTCTGCTTGGAATGCATTGCCAGGGGAGGTAGTGGAGGCAGGGACAGTTAATGCATTTAAGAATAAACTGGATGCGCATAGCTTTTAGAGCAAGGTGATGTAAATGTAACTGGTTGTATACAGACTCTGCAGGGTCTTCTAAACCAGTATAAAGACGTTAAGTTAAGTTAAGAGAGGAGGATTTCCTGCTTAATGGGCTAGGATCGAGCAGCTAATTACTCCACTGTGTTGGGACAAGTGCCACGGAGGGTGGATATACCAATGTGCAAGTCCATCTTAATAGACTCAAACACTATGGCAAAGTATACCCGCAGCATGTTAGGCGCCATCTATGCTGGTCTTAACAAACCACCTAACCATGGCCAGTGCCATATAAAAGTTAGTCGTCTCTTACGATATGCTCTCTGTGGAGAAGTGGTGCCCTTCTTGTTCTTGTCAAACCCAAAGACCCTGGTGGACCACTCAGGGCATATCTGTTAGACAACAATATTAAAAACAATTTTGAGTGGCAGCAGAGAATAAAATAACTATCCTTTATATAACTTCATTAAAAGAGCTGTTAAAATGTTATAGATTACGCACACACACACATACAAACACTTCCACACCCACTCACACATAAGCACACATGCACAGAACATACAAATATAGCTATAACCAAGCCATATTCAAGGTGCTAATTTATTTACAAATGATTATTCCAAGCATTTCTGCATCATATTTGTGAGGTTATTATCACATTGATTTTGAATTTTGTTTTATTTTGGTGCTAGTTAGAATGAGCTTGCAGCTCAACTAATCACAGACAGAACATATTTAGTTCTTGTATTCTTAGTGTGCTTGATATATCAATACTGATCGGTCAAAGTTTGGAAACAAATTCAAAGGTTCATAAAATGGCTGCTGTTTAAGTTGTCACTGTGAAAAATGAAAGTTTATTATCGCGCTCTTGTTCACGTTGAAATTCTTACAAGAAAAGGCCAATTGAAGCATCCTGATCAAGATCCACCTCCCATCCACATTGGGTTCCGGAAAACAGGCAGTGTTACCGAAGTCTGAACAATGAGGTGAGGAACGACAATGTGATCCCTATAATGGTGAACTTACTGAAGAGCTCCACATCGCACTAATCCAAGAGGACACAAGTTCATCTTAAGTATGCTTTGAAATGTTACAAGAGCCAATGAAACAGCAAAGAAACGTCGTCAAAGAGTTTAAATGAACTCAGTTTGGGTAGCTTTGAACAACAGCAACAATAGAAAATGTCTTGAACAAGAAATTAAGAACAGCATATTCCATATTGTAATGACTAACTTTCAGACATTGATATTTGTCAAGTTACAATCAATGAGAATCAGTGAATTCCCTATAACCATAAAACAAATACTTGCTAGTCATGCAAAGTGGACAATGAATTTTGTTTCTAAGTATGTAAAAAGTCATCCACGAGGAATGTTTGCTTTTGAGTATTTCATGCAATATTGTTTCATTATCTCCTGAATTTATGCAAACCTTATTTTTACATAGTTGCATTTCATAAATAAGTCTTGTTGTTTCTCTGAATTAGCACTTTTGTGTAATTCATATTCTTTGCAAAGCACAAATTATTTCATTGTTACACGATGCATTTTGTTGATTCATGATTGCAATACTCTATGCAAAACTTTATTTTTTTCATTTTTTTTTTTCATTTTATAAATAAATTATAGTTTTAATTATGACTCAATGGCTCTAAAAGTATGTTGCTAACTATGCATTCTCTGAAAAGAAAATTTATTAACAAAATAGATCTTAACAAACAAAAATTCAGCCTGTCTTACCAATATGAATTAATCTCATTTTTTGTATGATTACCAGCAATAATTTTGATTAAGCCATATGAAGCAATACATTTTGGTTGAGTCTGTCTCCAAATAGAGAAGTCATTTTTTATAAGCTCTAATTAGAGCTACAAGACTGTGTGTGCTACTGTAATATTTAATTTCAGAGATAAATTTATAAAATTTAGTACACAAAACTCATAATACAGTCAGTAATAGAAATGAAAGTGATGGGAAATAGTGTTTTGATACTTTTATTTTTGTATATTTATTACCATTTTACAAAATCTTAGAACTTTATTTTGTGAGAAAGATCTAAAGATTATCTTATTTTGTCTGAGAGATCTAAAGTTTCTCTTGTTTAGTGTGAGAGATCTAAAGTTTCTCTTGTTTAGTGTGAGAGATCTAAAGTTTATCTTGTTTATTATAAGTGATCTAAAGTTTATCTTGTTTTGTGAGAGAGATCTAAAGTTTATCTTGTTTTGTAAGAGAGATCTAAAGTTTATTTTGTTTTGTGTGAGAAATCTAAAGTTTATCTTGTTTTGTGAGAGAGATCTAAAGTTTATCTTGTTTATTATAAGTAATCTAAAGTTTATCTAGTTTTGTGAGAAAGATCTAAAGTTTCTCTTGTTTTCTGAGAGAGATCTAAAGTTTATCTTGTTTATTATCAGTGATCTAAAGTTTATCTTGTTTTTTATCAGTGATCTAAAGTTTATCTTGTTTTACATGAGAATTGTTCAGAAGCAAAGTTGGTCTATGTATTCTATGTGACAGCGTTAACTAGAGCTTTGTCTTCCACTGTAGTCCATGCCAGCCTTATAGACATCCATACTTCTGATTTGATATCTCTGTTTACTTCTGCCTTGTTAAAGTACTTAACAGTATTGTATTATTATTATTACTTTGTTTTACTATTGAAAGCATCTGTGGCCTACTTTTTAATCAATATTGCCTGTATGTAGTCTCTTTGATACACTCAAGTATGTACATCATTTATCTGTGTTGTTGTAAAATGTTGAACACATTTGCTGGCAACTTTATATAATGAATAAAGCAATGTTTTTGTTATCAGCTAAACCATCTGTGGAGCGGTCAGAACCAAAATTTCACATTTGCAATATTTAAATTGTTTTTGTTACTGTCACATACATTTCTATGCTAACATATCTGTCTTGCTGAATTATTACATTTATTATTGGTGTAAAAAGTTCATGTGAAATGTTATGCAAATTTAATTATTACAAAAACATGAAATACAATCAAGTATTATTACAATTTTTAGCAATTGTCAGACTGTGAACATGGCACATGTGATTCAAATATCTTCAGCTCAATAAACTAAGATATTGGACATGCAGACATGTGCTTATGTGGAGAAACAAGTAAATTATAGCACAGGCTCCTCTATGTTTGTTTGACAGCAGGGGCGACAAGACAGCTTTTGCCAACCTAATTGGGATGTTGATGAAAAAAGGCTGAAAAAGACTCCCAAGATTATCTGGGAAATTGATGGTGTAATTTGAGAGTGAACAATAGAAGAAGAATAATACAAACTGACAGCAATTGTTCATTTCACATTTTAATAGCAAAATATTGTCTACCAGTAATACATTGTCTCTGTACATAATGAAACACATTTATATAAGTAACTAAATAAATATTTTCTTTTAGTTTTTTTAAAATATGAAAGTCTATATTTTTTGGTAGAATACATTTTATTTTGCCTTTAGCATGTATTTATCAATCTTCCAGCTTTTGTAGCTTTGTAATATGTATATATTATACTTGAAAGTGGTTTTTAATACTGTACAGAATCAGTTCGATGTAACTGTTTTTATGACAGAAACTCTTAATGGCATTTGACTACACGCAGATTGCCAAACAGTGTTAAAACATATCAAGCAGTATTATATATTCTGTTTCAATGGGTTTTGCTTTCTTGTTCTGAGCCATGTATGCTATTATTGCTCTCTAAACCTGCTAACCCTGAGTTTTTCCTTTCTGACTTATTTTCTCTGGATGCACGATGTAGTGACTTCTTCTATTCTGAGGTATACTGAAGAAGGTGTACCTGGAACCCTCTGTCTATAGTGCTAGACTAGACCTCAGCAATCTCATTATTGCTAGGATTACATTATCGCTCCCTACCTTGTTGGTCAGGCTGTCAAAGTCTGTTTTCAGGTGTATAATATGGAAGTGAGACAAGGTGTTGATCAGTACGTTTGACCAGACCTGGACATGAATGACTTCTGACATGCTATTTATATTATGAATAATATTGTATTTTCTGGCTGTTCGTAAGAGTGATCTCACACTGTCAGAAGTGCTCTGTTTCTGCATGCTGCTATTTTAGATTAGACGTCACACTACTCGTATATCAAAAACACACTATTACTAGTTCTATAACACACATTCACCACATCAAAAACACACTACTACTAGTTCTATAACACACATTCATCACATCAAACATTTATAATCTACATATTTTATTAATAAATAATACAGAACATGTAATTAAGTGCTCAAATGTGAAAATCATTAATTTTATTCTGTTTTTTTAAATTGTCTTTTAAGAAGAAAAAGACAAAGAAAAAACAGAGCCTCGGGGAAAAAGATTAAAATTATAAAATAATTTATTGGCACTGCTATTCCTTTGTTGCAAATAACTATTCAGTTGTGTGCAACATCCATATTCTTATGTTTGTGCAGTTGCTGTGTATTCAGCTGACTTCTAATTTGTTCATTGAATGAAAAGTTACACCTTTTCATTATGTTTGTAAATAATTTTATTAGAATATATTGTACTTCACTCATCACGCTGGTTTCATGTTTACAAATGGCTATTTTAAGTTATTTATTTCAACATTTGGAAGAAACAAAACTGATAAAGTAATTTAAACTGTTAATGATAACCTATGTCATTTATTCAGCTTTATACTATATGCCTATAAGATTGAATGGTTCTCCAGTAGCAACACACTTCATTCTACCCAGCTGTAAATGGGCAAATCACTTTAGGGGAGTACAATTCAGTGAGGAATATAAATTGTTACCACACCTTACAAAAACATTGAGACCACATAAAGTGAAGTCTCTAACACTTCATTCGCAGAGGCAGTGTCTACTATGGGACTTTACCTTTACTTACAATGTGCTCAGGTATCCTGCGAAATGGTAGGATGGAAGCCTTACACAAGGCTTCAAGTCTGGATACTTATTATCTAACTTAACCAAAAAGACTCTTTACTATGGTTGAACAGAGCATACCTTTACCTCAAAGGAGCACGCCTTCACCACAAGGAGCATACCATCCCCTCACATACCATCCTCATACAAGAGCATACCTTCACCACAAAGGAGCATACCTTAACCACACAAGAGTATAACTTTGCCACACAAGAGTATACCTTCACCCCAAAGAGAGCTAGACTTGATAGAACATCTATACTTAACTGAACTTAACTTGTTTATACTGGTTTACAAGATTCTGCAGAGTTTAAATGCAAAAAGTTTATTTCACTCAATTTGATCTAAAAATAACAATCTTTTTTTAATGCATAAACTGACATTGTACCCACTATTTCCTGTGTCAAATGCTTTTCAAGCATGTTCCACTATTTCTGACTAAAAATATATTTCCTAAAATTTAATCTGGGCCTTTCTTTAATTAATTTGTCATTGCGCCCTCATGTTCTTGTAACTGGATGAAATTTGAAAAAAAACTTGTTATAGTCTAATTTATACTTTCTGTTGATTATTTTATAAACATTAAATTACCTCAAATTCTTCACATTTGTAGACACTATAGGCTGGTTTTTCTCTTTTCTCATAACTATAATTCTGGAATCCTACTATCAGTTTTGGCGCTCTTCTTTGTATCCTTTCCAGCATCTTCATATCCTTTCATCAATAAGTACTCTACACCTGTATACTGTAATCCCATCTAGGTCTAACTAATGCTTTATACAATTTGACTTTCACTTCCTTGCTCTTATGTTTAACGTTCCTTTATATTATACTTAACATTTAATTTGTCTTTTTCACTGCTATCTGGACTAGTCTAACAATACTGTCTGCTGAAGTGTACATAATATTTATGTACAAGTAGATGAACAGTAGAATGTATGAGTAGATAAACAGTAAAACATGTACGAGTAGATAACAGTAAAACATGTACAAGTAGATAACAGTAAAACATGTACAAGTAGATGAACAGTAAAACATGTACGAGTAGATAAACAGTAAAACATGAACGAGTAGATAAACAGTAAAACATGTACAAGTAGATAAACAGTAAAACATGTACGAGTAGATAAACAGTAAAACATGTAAAAGTAAATAAAGCGTAAAACATGTACAAGTAGATAACAGTAAAACTTGTACGAGTAGATGAATAGTAAAACACGTACAAGTAGATGAACAGTAAAACATGTATGAATAGATTAACAGTAAAACATGTACGAGTAGATGAACAGTAAAACATGTTCGAGTGGATAAACAGTAAAACATGTTCGAGTGGATAAACAGTAAAACATGTACGAGTGGATAAACAGTAAAACATGTACGAGTAGATAAACAGTAAAACATGTACGAGTAGATAAACAGTAAAACATGTACGAGTGGATAAACAGTAAAACATGTACGAGTAGATGAACAGTAAAACATGTACGAGTAGATGAACAGTAAAACATGTACGAGTAGATTAACAGTAAAACATGTACGAGTAGATAAACAGTAAAACATGTACGAGTAGATAAACAGTAACAAATGCATGTCATGAGAGCCTTATTGTGCTATTTATTTTGTAATGTTTATTTCATTGAATTTTTCAAATAATTCACTTTACGAATACAATTAAGTTAAACTCAAGACAGATCAGATGGGACGTTAGGGACTTCATGCCTGTTTCAAGCAGGGCTTTGTTCGTTGGTAAAACTGAAGTTGCAACACATAAAGTATTTTCTAGATTTGAATGCATTAATCTCATCCTCATTTGAGATTCTAGAAGCAAAATAATGTCTCCTAGTTATTAGTGCTTCCAAACAACATTATTCTCTTCCAAATAAAAAGCTCTGAGTTTTGGGTACTTGTTCCTGATTAATATTTCTTATGAAAGTCAGTGAAACATCCTTGATTTTCAGTTCTTTAGAAATGAGTTCTTGTGCAATTCAATGACTTCCATTTTGCTATGAATGTAAAGCTTTTTCCATTTCCTTATGAAATAGAGAAGAGAAGATTTTTGTACTTTTATTTGATGCTATAAAATCATGGAATCTAGTGTTGAATTCTCCATTCAAAGAATTCAACTTGTTCAGAAACTTGAGCAGAAATTGATTCTAAAATGACATCATGTGCCAAAAAAGCTCAAGAACCAACTGTACTTGAGTTTTGAACTTAGCATTGAGCTCACTAAAATGAGTTTTAACATCTACAAGAAATACCAAATCACAAAGACATCTTTTCTTTTCTTACTCTCATGGAGGTTTTCTCTTCTTGTCCATGAACATAAATAACTCTTGTTTCAAATCATAAAAGTGCTTCAGGATTTTCCCCTTACTTATCTAATGTACATCACAGCAAAAGATTAGATCTTTATGTTAGGATTGAACATCAGCAGGGGCACCTAAGTTTAGCCTAATCATTAATTGAGCTCTATCAGCTGACATCTACATTTTTCCTTCTATATGACAAAAAAGTAATTATTAGTCATCTTCTCTTGAAAAGCACTGTCCATTTTCCTCTTCTTCATTGATATCTTGGCTTGGCTTCATTCATTCTCAATCTCCCACTACTAAACACTGAAAGTGCTTAAGTAGCAGAATGTAGTCCAGAGAACGGAATGCATTGTGTCATAGTTTACAGCTTGACTGTGATATTTGCACCTTTCGGTCCAACACATCCGACTTCAGCAAGCATTTTTTTAGTACCGGGTTAGCATTCCCTCCTTGATCCCTTTTCCTTAGCCAGTCTGCCCTGCTGCAGCCTGTTATCCAGGATCATCACGTGGAGGTGTAGAAGGGTTTTGGCAGCTTCGGTTCGCTGGCCCTGACGCTAGCAGTCAGCTATGAGTTGCTGACCACTGCAGCTCATGTGCTGCTCCGATGCCAATTTAATCATTTAGAATACCTACACAATTATAACAAAATAAAACTAATATCATAAATTGCAATCTTCTAAAAGATATCAGCTTAAATAAAAATAATAAAGCCCATATTTCAGTTGTGGGTAATTGTGCTGTTTCTGTGCACTTAAAAATATTCTATTAAGGGTTTTCATTGGTCATTTCCTGCCACATCAGCTTCATCTCAACCAACTTTAACTTGTAAAATTTTGTTTCAAATGTGTGTCTAAATAAATGGGACAATTCCAGAAATAATGACAGAACTAAAGATTGTCCATTAATTGTAATTATTTAATGCGTTATTTTAATTACTCAAATTATTAAACAACAATAGACAAAATATAAATACTATTTTTATTAAAAAAGAATGTTATTAAGTAAATTTAAGACAAAATTATCTTTCCATATTGTAATCAGTGTTGATAAAATGGTATTTTCAATAGATCATAATTTTCTTTTAATAAATAATTACAAATTGAAAGCATTTCTATTGTTCATTCATTTTTAATCAATAAAAAGACAAATGCTTTCCTTGTCTGTTTAGTGACTAGGCACCAAAAAGTATTAATATGTAACCATTAGAAGTTTTAAATGAAATTAAACATATCTTGGTTATTTGACACATGTTTTTTTTTCCATTTCTCATTAGCCAGTTGCTGAATAAATGTTTCTTTAATGATGTTACTTTAAGCAAATATTTACATCTGTACTCTGAATTCTCCTACTAGGGGTAAAGGTTTTTGGGGGCTGCTGAAGTGTCAAGGTATGTATTCCAGCTGATGTTTACAATAAATAAACATAGTAATTCCTCTCATGGCAAAGACAACATTGTTTATCCATAGATAAAATGCCCAGATATAGTTTTTAGAAGTTTTACTATCAACATGACAAACCTATACGCATTTTAAAAGATAGTCCAATAAAAAGCTGTTTTAACATTAATTTTTTTAAATCTGTCTATGTGTTCAATCGTGCAGTAAACAATAGGACACATCCAGAGTAAAAATAAGGTCACTGTAATATAAACACCTTTATAAAAAAGATGATGTTTAACAAATGTGCTTTCAAATATATAATGCTTTTTTTTTGCATTTGTTTTATTAATGTAAAACATCAACAACCACACAATACTTACTTCCTGTAAAACATTCACCATTGTAAAACCCAATCACACAATACTTTCTTTCTGTAAAACATTCATCATTGTGATACCCAACAATAGGTTGTATTTTTGTTTCCTATCTTCAAAACTGGTGACCTCAGAGATTCTCCGGAAGTCTGCCAGTTATGCTAATGGGCTCAAGTAGAGCATCAGGTTGAATTTGATGCAAACCTTAACTGCAAACATAGCAGTATTGTAACTTGTTTCTAGTTGTAATTATTCTAAATTATCTTTGTCAACTGTTAGTGATATCAGTTCTGAGATGAGGTATACGCAACCGATTTACCAGAAACACTACTTCAGAAGAATATCATTTCTAAACTAATCAAACAAGAAAATCATAAATGTGAAACACTGTCTGTATTAGATTGCACTTTGTTTCAGTTTGTGTTTTGTCTGCACTCATTTAGTGGGATTCACACTCTATAACAGTTATTCCCAAACTGTGGTGCATGAAGAGTCAATTTCTAGTCAACATATTTCCAGTGAGTCTGTAAAGAGTTCAGTATGAGTCTGTAAAGAGGGCAGTGTGAGTCTGTAAAGAGGGCAGTGTGAGTCTGTAAAGAGGGCAGTGTGAGTCTGTAAAGAGGGCAGTGTGAGACTGTAAAGAGTTCAGTGTTGGTCTGTAAAGAGGGCAGTGTCAGTCTGTAAAGAGGGCAGTGTCAGTCTGTAAAGAGGGCAGTGTCAGTCTGTAAAGAGTTCAGTGTGAGTCTGTAAACAGTTCAGTGTGAGTCTGTAAAGAGTTCAGTGTGAGTCTGTAAAGAGTTCAGTGTGAGTCTGTAAAGAGGGCAGTGTGAGTCTGTAAAGAGGGCAGTGTGAGTCTGTAAAGAGGGCAGTGTGAGTATGTAAAGAGTTCAGTGTAAGTCTGTAAAGAGTTCAGTGTGAGTCTGTAAAGAGTTCAGTGTGAGTCTGTAAAGAGGGCAGTGTGAGTCTGTAAAGAGGGCAGCGTGAGTCTGTAAAGAGGGCAGTGTGAGTATGTAAAGAGGGCAGTGTGAGTATGTAAAGAGGACAGTAGTGTGCTGCAAAAGGTCTCATGGGACTCTACAACGTCTGATGGTAGGCTGCAAAAAAAGTATAGTTTGATTCTACAAAAAGTCAAGTGGGATTCTACATAGAGTCCAGTGGGATTATGAAAAACAGTTTAGTGGCATTCTACACAAAGTACACTGGAAATCAGCAAAGAGTTCAATGGAGATTAGCGAAACAAAACGAGATTCCTTAAATTATTGTTTTAATTAGCGGTTTTCCTCATAAAATACATTTTGTTATGGTTGTCAAATGATTTATTCGTTTTGTTGTCTCCCCATTGTTGTTCGACTAACTATTTTATACTGAAATGAAATGGGTTACATGGAATACCAGAAAGGTGTGTGTTCTTTAATTGACCTCGGGTGCCAGGACAGAGTTCAAAAATACTCGGGGAATTATTAATGACTAAAAGGGGCCATGATCTGTAAAAGATTGGGAACCACTCCTCTACAGGATCTTGAGTTGTTTGTTTATGCGCACAGCATTTAACGTTTTTCTTTGTGAGGCAGTTGGTCAGCACATTTACCTGAGCTCCCGGCCAATTGAGGGATCAATAGGAAATATTTATTGTTTTAAAATTTAATGAGTAGAAAACTGACAAGCGCAAGTAGCCTATATATATATATATGCACACACAAACACACACACACACATACACAGCACGTGTGTACCAAAAATATTACTATTCCCGCAAGACAGGTCATGTTAAAAACAACAAAATTGCACACAATTTGACACACATAACTTAACTTAACTTTTTTATACTGATTTAGAAGACTCTGCAGAGTCTGTATACAACCAGTTTCTTGTAGGGTGGTTAACCGATGTACAAGTCCATATTAATAGACTTAAACACTAGATCAAAGTAGACCCGCAGCCTGTTGGGCGCTATCTATGTTGCTCTTAACAAATCACATAACCATGACCGGTATTATGCCATGTCACACAGTTAGTCGCCGCCTTCAACAAGCTCTCTGTTGGGCAGTGGTGTTATTCTTGGATTTATCATACACAAAGACCCATGAATACCACTCGGGACATGCCAATAAAGATATAACGATTGATAAACACATTACAATAAAGATAATAGCGATTAACAGACATGTGCCAATAAAGGTATAAGGATTGTCTAAAACATCTACAATTTCAGCATAGCAAGAAGAGATAAGAATGTGTTGAGGAGATCGGCTTATAGAAAAACACTTCATTAATAATCTAAGAAAACATGTTATTGTTCATTTTTGTCTCGGTTTCTGTGAAAGAGAATCTGCCCCTCCTGACTGAAAGTAACAGTGACCTTGGGTCTCACACGTTCCTTCCTTTTCCTTGTTAAATGCTAAAACCACTGGTGTCACGTTAAACGTGACAGCATTAACATGAGAGAGCACAAGTAGCTGCTGTTCTGAGATCAGGGACTAAGTTCACCTGCCAGGCGACAGGTACAGGAAGGTACGAATCAAAATGCAAAAAAGATTGTAGTAAATATGATCACTTTACATTTAACCTGACATACGGTTAGGGAAGGACAAGACAGCGAGGAAGGCAACTGGCCACCCCACATTATACAAGCGAAGGCTTAGTATACTGAAGTCTCAACACTTCCTTCCTGACCAGCGGTTATGTCTGCTTTTTTTTTTTACATGCATACTCTAATTACTGTCTTTTAACTCCTTGGCGAGGTTCATCAATGAGGAATATTTGGTTGAGGAATAAAGGCTGCTTGTCTATGCAGTCGCCATGCATTGTACATGCTATGTTTTCATTTTACCTCCAACCTATGCCCTTATCGAAGTTTTGAACGCGTGTGGTTAGAAGACCAACATCCAAACAATTCGATTAGCCAGTCCCCGCATTCATAAACTTCCGAATATTAATTGTTCCATGTTGATATAGACAACCTTAATTTGAATGACTTGTGTCTCAATCTTGGATTACAGCACTAAACTTTTTAACGAGAAGGACACAGTGCAAGACGCTTGATCATCGCGTTAATTAATGACCAGATCTTTTCAAGTCTAGTAGTACGATTTGTGAGTGTTTTTATTTTTCTAAGTGCATTTTTGACATGTCTTATTGAGAGTTATTGTCCATAGTGCCAAGCTATGTTTTGCTTATGGTATATACCAAACACTGCCTTTTGTTTGATTGCCTCATTTATCAAGGTCTGAAACATGCAAGTTATTCCTAAACAATATTTTAATCATTCTACAATGTTAATATGTGTGTGCGTGTTGAATTTTGTAAACGTTATTCCTTATTTTACAGTAATTTCCAATGCGAATTTTTTTGTGAACGATTTTAAAGCAATGTTTATGTTTCTAAAATGACAAGGCCAACAATATCAATAAGCACCTCTAGTTAGTATGTACAAACCAAGCTATATCTAAAATATAGACCCAAATATATGTCACACTATATGTACAGACCGAGCTATATCTAAAATATAGTCCCAAATAAATATCAAATAGTACGCACATACGATTGTGTACCTAAATGCGAAACAACAATATCTGCATTACAGATACGATATGCACGCAAACGCGAATTCTAATCACCATTGAGAGATTAATAATATATTTGTCTGGTTTCCAAGGTAACAAATGACCACTGTTAAACAATACAGTAAGCATTTAAAACCTTGTGGTTTCGTATTTTTCGGTGTCATACCCCAATCTGTCCTTTTTTCTTCTTATCCTTTCTGTATTCTTTAATAATTGTCAATATGTACAAAACGCGCCAGAAAAGTCACGGCTTAATTTAATTTGAATAAATAATAATAAACAACAAAATCATTGACTTCATCAACACAGGTCGCTGCATCTAATATGTACATGGCTGTTTCTTCACAAGAACGATGTCATTGTTTTCATACGATTCAAGTATTATCACGAATGCAATAATATTGATCACCTCATTACCTTGGAGTCCACCTCCATCTAGTCCAGGCCTTGAACAGACTTTTTGAGTATAAATAAACATAAATGTTATTTGAGATTCCTGTTCCTGTGTCAATGAATTGGCTGGATGGTATGTTTATATGTGTGTCTACTGTGAGTATGCGTGTTTGCCTTTTGTGCTATCATTTATATGTATGTGTGTGCCGTTTCTTGTGTCTATGGTCCTACAAGATGGTTCTATTCGAATTCATGGAGGAGGTTACTAAAATGACAGATGGAGGGGATCCAGTGGGTATTATTAATTGATTATTTATTGATAGAGTTCCTCATACAAGATTGTTACGGAAGTTAAAATCCCATGGAGTATTTGGCGAAGTTGCCAAATGGATTTTAAATTGATTAACGGAAAGAAGGCAGAGTGGACATACATAAGGAGTACCCTGAGTGGTGTGAGGTCAATAGTGGAGTGGCACAGGGCTCGGTCTTGGGATCAATTTTGTTCTTGGTATATATAAACGAATTTGACAATGATATCGGATCCATGATTACAAAATTCGCAGTAGTGTCTCATCTAAAGCAGAAGTTGAAATATTGAGGTCGGATTTAGATAAAATTCGAGAATGGTCTGCCAGCTGGCAAATGGAGTTTAATGTAGATAAATGTACAGTCATTCCCATGGATAGATCCAATATGGAATATAATTTGTATAAAAGGTGAGAACAATATTAGAAAGAATTAAAAGGAGAATAACCTAGGGGTTAAAATAGATCATACAAGTAAGGCGAATGAGCAAATCCAGGTAGCAGAAAAAAAAGCAAATGCAACGTTAAAGTATGATACCAAAAAATATTAAACATAGAAGCATGGAAGTGATAGTCAAACTGTATAAAGCATTAGTTATACCTAGATTGGAGTACTGTGTACAGGTGTGGAGTCCTTGTCGCAGAGGGGGTATAAACATGCTGGAAAGGATACAAAGAAGACCGACAACATTGATAGTGGGATTCCAGAATTATAGTTATGAGGAAAGACTCAGAAAACCGGCCTACGGTGTCTAGAAAAGAGAAGAATTCGAGGTGATTTAATACAGGTTTATAAGATAATCAACGGAAAGGATAAATTAGACTATAACAAGTTTTTATCAAAATACAGCACCCTGCAAGAACAAGAGAGCAAAGCCACAAATTAATTAAAGAAATGTCAAAATTAGATATCAGGAAATATGTTTTTTTTTTAGTAAGAGAGTGGTGAATACTTGGAATATACATTCTCCAGTCCTGAGTCAACCGCTCCAGTTCTGTTCACGGCAAGTTCTTCAGTGCTGAGTCAACCGCTCCAGTTCTGTTCAAGCCTTCCTCATTTTGTTTGTCGCGAGCTCTTTTCTATGTGTGTTTGGGTCTATCTCTACTTGTCTTGTTCTTGGAATTCCGGAAACGAGAATGTCTTGTAATACTATCAGCTGGTTCCCTTACAGTTTTCTGGATTTGTTGACTCAGGACTGCAGAACTTGGCGTGGACAGAACTGCAGCGGTTGACTCGGGACTGGAGAACTTGGCGTGGACAGAACTGGAGCGGTTGACTCGGGACTGGAGAACTTGGCGTGGACAGAACTGAAGCGGTTGACTCAGGACTGGAGAACTTGGCGTGGACAGAACTGGATCGGTTGACTCAGGACTGGAGAACTTGGCGTGGAAATAACTGAAGCGGTTGACTCAGGACTGGAGAACTTGGCGTGGAAAGAACTGAAGCGGTTGACTCAGGACTGGAGAACTTGGCGTGGAAAGAACTGAAGCGGTTGACTCAGGACTGGAGAACTTGGCGTGGACAGAATTGAAACGGTTGACTCAGGACTGGAGAACTTGGCGTGGAAAGAGCTGAAGCGGTTGACTCAGGACTGGAGAACTTGGCGTGGAAAGAACTGAAGCGGTTGACTCAGGACTGGAGAACTTGGCGTGGACAGAATTGAAACGGTAGACTCAGGACTGAAGAACTTGGCGTGTTTTTGTTGAGGACCTGTGCCCCTTTTTAACTCACAATGTGTTATTGATTGATCGTGTGCATGTGTGCCCGTTGTGTGTGCCGCTTTGTTGTGTGTATATGTGAAGTCCTGTTTGAGACGTATACCAGTTGTTACTGTAACCCTTATTTCTATGTATTGGCAATTAGGATCACCAGCGTAAATCAGAGACAGTGAACCTCACTTTGTCGTGATGATAATATTTTTTAATGAACATACCAAAACAGTGTTTAGGCATTTGTACGGGAATAAAACAGCTCATATTATATCGTTACCTGCATATTTTGATGTCAAGAAAAGTCAACGTCAAGTCGGGGTACACTGAACCAAGTGCGTTTAGACAATACAAAATTCCGAAATTATGCACACGGAAAATAAAAACAAAATGACCGCTGAACATCTGCTGCAAAACTGCCCGACATACGAGGACGAGAGAAAGCACATGTGGCCATCACCAGTGGCAACACTAGACAAGCTCTATGGCAGTGTCGACAGCCTCAGGATGACCGCTGCTTTTTTCAAAAAAATACAGGTTGACGTTTTACAGCGTACGAAGAAGAAGAAGAAGAAACCCCAACAAAAAGAACCCCTCCCCCCCCCCCCCCACACACACACACACCAACATGGAGGAGAATTGTTATGTTATTATATGTTTGATATTTGTAACAATATACTAGCGCCCCGATTATATGGGAGTATTTCCCCAAGACAATACGTAGGTATAGGGCCTACTCTCTAAGCCGGTTATGAAATCTTTGTTCTTTGCGGGGCTAAATACCGCGTTTAAGGCAGAAGCGCACAACGTGAAGGTTTTAATGAATGTGCATAATGGGTAATCCTTTTTGAATGATCATCATCATCTTCTATCCGCTTGTGCCGGTGGACGTCATGGGAGGCTGTAGTTTTCTGCCAGATGTGCCACCAATGTTGTTATTCCGTGTTTCTTCGGTGTCTCACTTATACCTTCCATCCATCTTTTTCTTGGTCTCCTTCTTGCTCTGCAGTCATCTTGTATGGTGTTGTAGATCCACGTAGTCGGTATCTTTTGTTACATTCTTCCAGCGTCATGTAATATCGCATAGCATAAGTAGAACGAAGCGTAAGTAATGTAGCGGAGTCCATGCTTTACTGAGGGTTACTATCTAGAATGTTACAACATGCATCCACATCACGACACGACCACACACAGCAAATAACACAGCAACCACTCTCCAATAACCGGTGTCCTATTTAATAACAACAATCAACATACACAATAGAATTTGCATAAAGAACAACATACATCTGAACTAAATGATCATATATTATATATATATTAATATAAACATTAACTACAGTGGAAGTGTTAAGCACAAACTTGTGAATATTTCCCCTAGCTGATTCAACCCAGTTCTAGCCGATACACTCCCTTCACCTCATCTGCACACTCAACACACTCTCACAAACTCGTCTTCACGATCGTATTCTGTACTCTGCCGTTCTGTGCACCCACTCACACTCAGACCTCTTCAGACAGGTGATCTAAAACATTCACAAATACTTCCCATTCACATTTACTATCAGATCAATTACCATCTGGCGATATGTGCATTCACAAATAATTCGATCACATTCTTCTAGTCGGAATCACGTATTCACTTATGGCCACACACTCAGACGATCTGTGCATACACATACTTCAGAACACACATCGTTCACTCGGTGTCCTACACAATATTACAGACATTCAGATCTCTTATAGTCACAGGGTGTCCAACACACATACTTATAGAGTGACTGGCGAAGACTCAAAGGCGTATGCTGGTTCAGTCACCCTGCAATTCATTATATCACTCACAGACTCCTAATAAGCATGCTAGCTAGTATCAGCCTCTCAGTTGTTCTGATAGTCAGCCTGCTAGCTAGTCCATACAACTCATTCTCTCTTTCTCTCTCTCTTTGTCTCTCTCTCTCCCTCTCTCTTTGCCTCTCTCTCTCTCTCTCTCTCTCTCTCTCGGCCAGTCGCCAGAGTTCCTCATTGTCGAGTAGTATATAGTCTCAAACAACTTCATGGCTGTCCAATGGGACTTCTGTTGGTTGTCTGACTTAGCCATGACCTGGTTTGAACCTACCTCCAACTAGTTGTTATTGGACGAATCACTCAAAATTCATGTCACTCTAAATGTCGCAGCAGCAGAACGTGACGACCTCTGACTGCCACCAACCTCCCACTACCTAAATCAGAACGCCAGAGTGGTCAGCTCTTAATCCCCAACCTGTACCAGACACATTCTTCTCCGAACCCCTCGTTTCCTTAGTCGACTTAGTGTCAAGATGGTGACTGACCTTGCCACACATTCAGGTAACCTTTGTTCCCAGAGTCGCCCGCCCCATCGCCCCTGTCTTTAACGCCCATGCTCCAACTGGAATTGTTACAGTAGCACGAAGCATTAGTAGCCCGAAACATAAGTAGTCAGAAACATAAGTAGCTCGAAAGATAAGTAGCCCAAAGTATAAGTAGCACGAATTATAAGTAGGCCGAAGCATTAGTAGCCCGGAACATAACTAGCCTGAAACACAAGCAGCAAGAAACATAAGTAACCTGACGCATAAGTAGCGAGAAACATGTATGGTTTGGAGAATGAGATTAGAGGTGACCGTTTCTTTTGTTTTTATTGTTCTGTCCGTCACTTGATAAAGACTTTTATTGGGCAAAACGCTGCCCTAGTCTTTTACTTATTTCAAGTGAAACTACACTTTGAGCTTTCTTTTTCAACGACCCTTTACCCAGCAACATGTGAGGCAGCGAGTCATATTTCTCATGAAAGACACTATGTCTCGCTGCTTCAGATGTTTCTCATGATAGACACTATGTCTCGCTGTCTCACATATTTCTCATGATAGACACTATCTTCATATTTATGGTTCCTCTCTTGTCATTGAGTTTTCAAATGCCTCCAATTTCAGCCATCTGTCTTATTCTGCGTGCATGATTTCTGTCTGTCTGCTTGTTTGTCTAACACGATGAACATTTCTGCCATGATCGATCTGTCAATGATCCATATTTGATTAGACGTTTGTGTGATTCCCGTTGGCCTGTCCCAGGAGGGCGGGGGAGGGGTGTTGGATGTTGTCACGACATATGGTCTGCCTCGCTACCCAGTCTGTTAATATTTTAAGATTTATTTCAACAAGATAAAAGCACATAGAGTACTAATGTCAAATAATTGTGATTATATAATACAAATATTACACGTGTCATTGTAGGCACTGATATTATACGTGTCATTGTAGGCACTGATATTACACGTGTCATTGTAGGCACTGATATTACACGTGTCATTGTAGCCACTGATATTACACGTGTCATTGTAGGCACTGATATTACACGTGTCATTGTAGGCACTGATATTACACGTGTCATTGTAGGCACTGATATTACATGTGTCATAGTATACACTGATATTAAACGTGTCATAGTATATACTGATATTAAACGTGTCATAGTATACACTGATATTAAATGTGTCATAGTATACACTGAGATTACACGTGTCATAGTGAGCACTGATATTACACGTGTCATTTATAGACTATTACACGTGACACTTTAAACATGACATTACTCATGTTGATGATAATACTAATGATACTTTAGTCGCATACATTACTCGTGTTACTACCAATCACTTCTAATACTCAAGTTCAGTTTAAGTGCCATCTTCACAGCGACAGTGAGCTGCAATGGGTCTCCAACGTTCTCTCTCTCTTGTCTTGATGGCAAATCTGCCAGACATTTCCCTGCCCATCTCCTGATTTCGTGCCACTTATATCTGTGTTTACATCTGGAATATTTTCCCAACACCTCACCTTGAAGTAAATCCTGACACCTTACCTTGAAGTAAATCCTGACACCTTACCTTGAAGTATTATTTTCATCGAGATGTTTTGTCTTTTGATGTGACCAAAATATAATTTCTCTTTGCATTCCTCATTTTTAAAAGACTTCTGTATTTGTTTTATTTTGTTTCGACGAGATCCGCTCCATTGTTTTATTTTGTTTCGACGAGATCCGCTCCATTGTTTTATTTTATTTCGACGAGATCCGCTCCATTATTTTATTTTGTTTCGACGAGATCCGCTCCATTGTTTTATTTTGTTTCGACGAGATCCGCTCCATTGTTTTATTTTGTTTCGACGAGATCCGCTCCATTGTTTTATTTTGTTTCGACGAGATCCGCTACATTGTTTTATTTTGTTTCGACGAGATCCGCTCCATTGTTTTATTTTGTTTCCACGAGATCCGCTCCATTGTTTTATTTTGTTTCCACGAGATCCGCTCCATTGTTTTATTTTGTTTCGACGAGATCCGCTCCATTATTTTATTTTGTTTCGACGAGATCCGCTCCATTGTTCTATTTTGTTTCCACGAGATCCGCTCCATTGTTTTATTTTGTTTCGACGAGATCCGCTCCATTGTTTTATTTTGTTTCGACGAGATCCGCTCCATTGTTTTATTTTGTTTCGACGAGATCCGCTCCATTGTTCTATTTTGTTTTGACGAGATCCGCTCCATTGTTTTATTTTGTTTCGACGAGATCCGCTCCATTGTTCTATTTTGTTTCGACGAGATCCGCTCCATTGTTCTATTTTGTTTCGACGAGATCCGCTCCATTGTTTTATTTTGTTTCGACGAGATCCGCTCCATTGTTCTATTTTGTTTCGACGAGATCCGCTCCATTGTTCTATTTTGTTTCGACGAGATCCGCTCCATTGTTCTATTTTGTTTCGACGAGATCCGCTCCATTGTTCTATTTTGTTTCGACCAGATCCGCTCCATTGTTCTATTTTGTTTCGACGAGATCCGCTCCATTGTTTTATTTTGTTTCGACGAGATCCGCTCCATTGTTCTATTTTGTTTCGACGAGATCCGCTCCATTGTTCTATTTTGTTTCCACGAGATCCGCTCCATTGTTCTATTTTGTTTCGACAAGATCCGCTCCATTGTTCTATTTATATCCACATTTCAAAAGCAACAATTCTCGTATCCAATCGTGTGTTATAGAACCGTGTAGAGAATTTAACGTTGACTTACACGCCTGTTTCATAGACTACACCAAAACGTTCGACTGTGTACAACATCAACAGTTATGGACTATCCTGGACAACATGAAATGAGACAAGGTTGCATCCTCTCCCCTTATCTGTTCGATACGTTTGCGGGGAATATAATGAGGGACGCTAGCACAAAGACACTAAGTGTGACGTTTCAGGTGGGGATCAGATCACATAAATTAGATATGTTGACAACACAGTCCTTGTATCGGTGACCTAAGCGGGGCTAGAACAACTAATTGTATCAAATAAACAGCACAGCGAGGTCAGGAATCTATATTTAAACCCCACAATGTTGACAACAGACAAAGTAAAGAATAAATGAGTATTCTCAATTGATGATGTAGAAATAGAAAATCTCATGGATTTTAAATATCTGAGATCTATCATCAATAATTTTGGCGACTGTGAAATTGAAATCAAACGAAGACTTACAATTGCTACAGACAAACTAATACTAAGAAAAGAGCAGCAAAGATGGCGTCATAACTGGCTGCTCTTCTGTTTTAGCTCATTATAGATACCGCCAGACCATGGATTTGCCGAGAATTCACACTAGTCAATAACTTACACTTGTGTTTATGGAAGCGTGTTGTTATTTTCCATTTGGACTGGTTAATTCGTTTGTTTTGTGTGTTTTCTTCCGTTCGATTATCCTGGAATGCACATCGGCTATATGAATAGCAGTACGCTTAAACATGTGACATATTTCACGGTCTAGTTCACACGGCTTAACTTCACGAGATTGGCACCCTTCACCCTAGCTGAAGACAGTGTCAGCTTTGTTGTAGGAAATTTAGACACAGATATAATGACCTGCCACCTGGAGAGAGAGATGGGTTCCGTCAGGTGTGTACCGGCCCAAGACGCACTGTTGTTGTATGGCGGAGGCTGGTACTACAAATTGCAATAACGGTGCCTCAACGAGCTTCTAGGTTATTGGATAGATGATGATGATGATGATGATGATGATGATGATGATGATGATGATGATGATGATGAAACTAATACAGATGACAAATGTGTGGCAAGGAACATGCAAGTAGACAAAGATCCAACTGATCAGGACTGGCATTTTCCAAGTGACGACATACGGTTGTGTGACATGGACATTAAACAAATCAATGTAAAAAAACATCCCAGCTTTTGACATCAAGTATTACAGAAAGATGTTGAAAATATCTGAACAGAAAAAAGACAAATATATAAATTATGCAATCATTGCATATTACAGAACACTTTCAAGATCGCAAGAAAAAATCTGAGACCGAAACGGTCGTCTGAAAAGAGTAATAATGGAGGGCATTGCTCCTAGAATGAGGAAAATAAGTCAACCCCAACAATCATGGCACCAGGACATGACGGACAGTCTGGGGATGTCTTTGCGTGATCCGGGCCAACCGAGATGCTTACAGAGCTGCGGGGAAGGACACTACGATTTGGAAAGCATTGGTCACATGGTGAATCGTTTTTTCATTTTTCATATTTAGAGATTCTCTTGAACCTAGATGTGTGCACTTTCTTAATCACGATCACCTTGGTAACCAATACGGTAGACCTTCACGTGTTCACGAATTGTTAATGCCTCGAAAAAACATGTCTTCTCGTGCCGCAAGCGACCTTTCTGGACCTTCTGCTGAGTTGACTAAAGGTCCGACACGATAATTGGCATGATTAACGCGATTTCGTCAAACCACGTCAGTTCTGATTGGCTCAAACTGGTCTCGTTCCTTAGTTTATTAGTCTTTCCTCTTCTACCTTGGGTTGTGAGGGGGTCTTATTTTCATTTAATTTTGGATTTTAGTTTCTACAGAAAGGGATGCCAATCTTCATGTCCGATCTATCCTCGTACTTGTTTTATTAGCTTCGATCTGACAAGATAAGCCCCGCCCCCCCCCCTCTCCGGCTTCTCCTTCATGGCATGACTTCTAGATCAGCAGCATTAAACAATTGTTATTCTCAACATTGAGCCAAGCCAGGAGGTCAAAATAAGAACAGTCATGCTACGTGGAAGACGAAGTCTAGAGAATATAAGTTCATCACTAATATGGCAGTAAGTGTGGCTACAGGTAGGCCATCAGCTATAGGGTTTTCATAGATACGGGAGAGAAAACCATTACATCCATTGTGGAGAAAGTTGTCAGATGAGTTTAATGTAGAGAGAGAGAGAGAGAGAGAGAGAGAGAGTTGACACGAATGATTGGGAGTGAATGGAAAAAAGTGAGTGGGGAGAGTGAGAGTAAGCAAAGGACTCAGCGAGTGTGTGAGTAAGTGATTGTTTTAGTGAGAGAGAGTTAGAGATACAATGATACAGTGTGTACGTGTTGGCGTGTGTGAGAGAGAGCGAGAGAGAGAGACAGACAGACAGACAGACACGTGAAGACAGAGGCAATCAGCCAGGCACACATTTAGAACTTAAACCAAAGTAAAAGCCAGCCGGCATTGACCCTGTGGCCAAATCCATGACCTTCTGCTCCTCACAGGAGTCCGACCTAACGACTAGAAAACACATCAACACAAATAGTTCTATCCTGCTGTCTTAGGCAGTGAACAAGTTCAATGCACGAGGGATAGAAGGCCGTCGGGTCAACTTCCGGTCTAGTTCTCCCAGAACAGTCGTCAATATGTGTGTTGTCTCGTCTGCTTCATGGACTATTGTTCCCAAAGTGGCATTTCACAGCTTGATAATCTACTTTTTATTTGCGTCAGAAAATGGGGATGAAGTGATTTCCAAAAAAGTGCTGGGGGCTCCGTAGTTTGACTTCCTACCCCGGACATAAATATATCTGGTACCATCCCGACCAGACGATGAGGGGGGGGGGGTGGTGAGGGGCATCTTCTTCTTCTGCGTTCGGGCTTTTTTTGTCATGCTAGATCTGTAGCCCCGTCGCTAGGGACGAAGTCTGCAGTCCTCTCCAGATCCAGGTGGCAGTCTTACAGTCCTCTCCAGATCCAAGTGGCCGTCCCACAGTCCTCTCCAGATCCAGGTGGCAGTCCCACAGTCCTATCCAGATCCAGGTGGCAGTCCCACAGTCCTCTCCAGATCCAGGTAGCAGTCCCACAGTCCTCTCCAGATCCAGGTGGCAGTCCCACACTCCTCTCCAGATCCAGGTGGCAGTCCCACGGTCCTCTCCAGATCAAAGTGGCAGTCCCACACTCCTCTCCAGATCCAGGTGGCAGTCCCACGGTCCTCTCCAGATCAAAGTGGCAGTCCCACACTCCTCTCCAGATCCAGGTGGCAGTCCCACACTCATCTCCAGATCCAGCTTCTGCATTACCTTAGCTCCCTCTGACCAGGTTTGACATCGTAGGTCTCTGTGTATTTGGCAGTTCTGTAGGATGTGTTCTGGGGTCTGGAGTCCGGTTCCACGTGGGCAGTCACTTGTGTGTGATATCTTGAACTGATGTAGGTGATCCAATAGTCTGCAGTGGCCTGTTCTCAGGCGAAAGATAGGGGTTTGTTGGTGTCTGTGGGGCTGGTGGATTGGGTCATGCCTTTTGCTCACGCCCAAGTCTTTCTTCCATTTTACGTTGTACTGATTGTGGATAATAGTTATTGCCTCTCTGTAAGACACTGCATGGGTATGTTGCTACATCTTGCCACCTACTTTGGACAGGTCATCAGCTGTCTAATTCCATGTGATTGCACAATGGGACGGTAGCCACTGAAAAGCAACTATTGAGTTTCTTTGGATTTTTTTGAGCTCTGATCTGATTTTCGACAGCATTTGTTCACGTCTGTTGTTTTGTATTGCTTCCAGTAGTGATCTACAATCTGTGAAGAATACAATCGAAGTTGGCGGGTATTCGTCTGAGTGGTGAACATTCTCATTGTCTGTAGGAGCGCCATAGACTCTGGCCTCAAGGCTGAAAGAAATTTTCCCAGCAGAGAAAGTCCTTTGGATTATTTTTCCATTGTTGTATCTAACAGAGATGCCTCCTCCGCCATCCTTAACTGCACCCTTTGCATATCCATCTGTGTATACGTGTCTCCAGTCCTTATGGCTGTATTTTCCTTCAATCATTTTCTAGGCTAGAGTTTTCAGGTGTTCGGCCTGGCAATTTTCCTTTTTTATTCCTGGGGATCCCTGCGGTTATGTTTATGTCTTTATGGCAATAGTTTGGCTCCTCATAATCAGTATGTATTTCCATTTCTGTGAATTGGTTTGGGAGACGGTTTTCGTGGTGTTTTGAATTGTGTAAAATGTTGGTTCTCTTTAGTCGTTTATTTGGTCAGATTTTGAAGTTTGGCTTGCGTAGGATGATTTGGCATGCGTTTCAGACCGGGGTGTTCTCAATCCCCCTGTGATTAGTTTGAGGCCTGCCTACATTTAACTTTTGTTAAGCGTTCTGTGTTTGGTTTGGACGCAGTCCCACAGACTGACATGCCTTATTCCAATACGGGCCTGACTGTGCCTGTGTATACGTTTGTTAGAATGCTGCTGTTAGCTCCTCAGCTTGTACCAGCCAACTTCTTTATGAGGAATGGTTTCCTGGTGGCTGTTTTGCTCAATGGCATTGACGTGGGACTTCCGTAAGTCGCTAGTCTAGCGTTGCGCCCACCTCCCCCCCCCCCTTTTACAATATGGGAATATCCTCAGCCAGGAGTATTATTTAATCATTAAAGTATAGGCACTATCAGGGTTTTTGATCCCAGGACATCTGAATCTTTACAGCTCGTGGGTGAACGAGCTAAGGACATGAAACTATACGTGGACGGAGTAAGGATATGAAACTATACGTGGATGGAGTAAGGATATGAAACTATAAATGGATGGAGTAAGGATATGAAACTATAAATGGATAGAGTAAGGATATGAAACTATAAATGGATGGAGTAACGATATGAAACTATAAAGGGATGGAGTAAGGATATGAAACTATAAATGGATAGAGTAAGGATATGAAACTAAATGGATGGAGTAAGGATATGAAACTATAAATGGATGGAGTAAGGATATGAAACTATAAATGGATGGAGTAAGGATATGAAACTATAAATAGATGGAGTAAGGATATGAAACTACAAATGGATGGAGTGTGAAAAACTAGAATGTACTAAGCCACATATTCTATGAGGTGGGGTGGTCAGCTCCGTTCCTCGCTGCCTTTCTATTCTTAACCGTAGGTCATGTGCCCATTTACAAATGAATCCCTTTACAGCTCGGTTCACTGGGTGGTACCGTTATCGGGAGTTGAACCTCGTACTTATGCTGTGATAAGCGAGTGTTTTACCACTAGAATAATTAGAAGCTCTGGAGCCTGGGGCTAGAAATCCTCACGGCCATTATACACTACTCAAAATAATTATCATATATACGGCCATTATACACTACCCAAAATAATTATCATATATACGGCCATTATACACTACTCAAAATAATTATCATATGTACGGCCATTATACACTACTCAAAATAATTCATGGGTTACTTACCGACCAAATCTCACAATATTACAAACCTAAAACTGGGAAAAAAACAGTCATATTAAATCACACTGTTTTTCAGTCATTTGGACAACAGAGTGTGACAGTCTCATGTAAACAACGAGCTTGTATGGGGGCTGTTACTGGTTAATTGGACACGTCCATATTCTCAAATTCAGACATGGCGACAGTTGAGATATAGATGGTTAGTAACGTGGGCAAACATCAGGAACATTGCAACAAACCAGACAACGTTGCCTCAAGGATATAATCAACCTTCAGATAGTATTGCTGGATGATCGCCTGTCACTCCTGTAGCAGATTTTCTTCTTGGGCGTTCGTCCTTAAAAGGAAGTTGTGACGTTGTGTGGTAGTTTACAACGAAACTGCACGATACGTCCGATTTGAGATGCCTTTCTTTAGTACTTGGTTTAACTCTCTACCGCGATCACTTTCTTTTGCCCAAACAGTATTAGTGACTAGTGCAGCCTGTTTCCATGGCAACCACGTGGAGGTGGAATAGGGTGTTGGTCAGATATGGTTCTCTGCCTCTGATACAAGCGGACAGCTATAAGCCGCTGGCTACTATCAGCTCATTCACTGCTGCGTGTTGACCCCGTTACATGTTTTGAAACAATTGGTTGAGGACACCAGCTAGGGGACGGTTGCCGTTGCTGATCGCTTCAAGACGTCACAGAAATGCTCAATTTGGCTGAGGGCAGCTGAGAAGTCTGGCTAGTCCGTCCACCTCGTGCTGAGCTGCAACATGTCACTCTATCAGGAGGTTGATAGTCTAACCACGTGTGTCATTGGTACAGTTGTTGTTGTTGCTTAGATGTTTGCCTCACTAGTTTCTACTGGCGGAGGCGCGCCATTTTCCACCCCAGACCGTAGTCCATTGGTCGATATCAGGACGCATAAACCAGTGCTTGGATGAATGTGTGCGTCTGTATGTACCTATGCTAGGTTTGTGCGCCCTCAGAAGCTAGCCCAATCAAAGTGCAATGGAAGGGCCTCACCACGAATTGCGTGTGAAACTTGTGCAGGAGTGTGACTGTAGGACAGAGTCAAATGAAACAGAGTGAGGTGAGAAGAGAGAAGGGGAAAGAGTTGCCCCAAGGTATCGTCTAACCACATGTGTCATTGGTACAGTCTAACCACTTGTGTCATTGGTACAGTCTAACCACTTGTGTCATTGGTACAGTCTAACCACTTGTGTCATTGGTACAGTCTAACCACATGTGTCAATGGTACAGTCTAACCACGTGTGTCATTAGCACCATCATATTACTCAATATACAAATATATTTGTTTCTTACTCGTATCGATTTACTTGTGGATTGTCTTCCTTGTATGTGTATTTGTGCGTACTTATTTATTTCAGTGTTGATGTGAGAAAGTCACTGACTACTGCGGCATTGTCACGAATAGATAGAATAAGCATTAGCCCGACTTGGGCACGTCATCTTGGGCTCTTTCCTAGAGGACTAGTCATCAACTGTACAAGTCCTCTATATACGTTTCCTGCTTGCCATTAAATGCTTCACACTCTTTCCTAGAGGACTAGTCATCAACTGTACAAGTCCTCAATATACGTTTCCTGCTTGCCATTAAATGCTTCACACTCTTTCCTATAGGACTAGTCATCAACGGTACAAGTCCTCTATTTACGTTTCCTGCTTGCCATTAAATGCTTCACTGCAACAATAGATTTATTATTGTTTGGATAGTCTTCGTGACTAGTTCTCAGCCGGACAAGATGTCAGTAGAACTATTTCTCACCTGGATTACATGTCTTCATGACTAGTTCTCAGCCGGACAAGATGTCAGTAGAACTAGTTCTCACCTGGATTACATGTCTGCAGGTCTAGTTCTCAACCGGACTCGTTCTCTGAACTAGTTTTCAGCTGAACTAGTTCTCAGCCGGATTACATGTCTGCAGGACTAGTTCTCAGCCGGACAAGATGTCTTCCTGACTAGTTCTCAACCGGATGTATTCAGGACTAGTTCTCATCCAGATTACATGTGTTAAAGACTAGTTCTCAGCCAGACAAGATGTCTACCTGACTAGTTCTCAGCCGGATGTGTTCAGGACTAGTTCTCATCCGGATTACATGTGTTCAAGACTAGTTCTCAGCCGACCTCATTCTCAGCTGGACTAGTTCTCAGCCGAATTATATGTCAGCCGGATTAGCACAAATATCATGAGACTGACATAGCCTGAATCGTTTTGAATCTTCTTCTATGATTTCCCCAGATCACAAATGAATGTATTTGTTTGCTGGTAAACTTCTATGGTTTCTCCAGATCACAAATTAATGTATTTTTTTGCTGGTAAACTTCTATGATTTCTCCAGATCACAAATGAAAGTATTTGTTTGCTGGTAAACTTCTATAATTTCCCCAGATCACAAATGAAAGTGTTTGCTGGTAAACTTCTATAATTTCCCCAGATCACAAATGAAAGTATTTGTTTGCTGGTAAACTTCTATGATTTCCCCAGATCACAAATGAATGTATTTGTTTGCTGGTAAACTTCTATTATTTCCCCAGATCACAAATGAAAGTATTTGTTTGCTGGTAAACGTCTATAATTTCCCCAGATCGCAAATGAATGTTTTTGTTTGCTGGTAAACTTCTATGATTTCACCAGATCACAAATGAACGTATTTGTTTACTGGTAAACTTCTATAATTTCCCCAGATCCCAAATGAACGTATTTGTTTGCTGGTAAACTTCTATAATTTCCCCAGATCACAAATGAATGTTTTTGTTGCTGGTAAACTTCTATGATTTTCCCAGATCACAAATGAAAGTATTTGTTTACTGGTAAACTTCGTCAACGTCAACATCTGCCATCAATCCTGATGGTGAATTGTCTAAATTAGCCTGGCTACTTTCTAGTCAATGAGCCGCTTCAGCAACAACAGTAAGCTGCCCCGCACAATAAACTTGAGGTACACATAGGGTTGGTGTTATTGCCTCCAAAGATAAATAAATCTGCAGTTTCGTTTTGATTATTTACCTTGAAGTAGCCTTGCAAATAAGGGCCTGATAGTGGAGACCTCACAGTAAATATAGCTCAGGGGCCGACAGTATAGACCTCACAGTAAATGTAGTCTAGGGGCCGACAGTATAGACCTCACAGTATCTGTAACTCATGGGCCGATAGTGGAGACCTCATTGTATCTGTAACTCATAGGCCGATAGTAGAGACCTCATTGTATATGTAACAAATGGGCCGATAGTAGAAACCTCATTGTGTGTGTAATAAATGAGCCGATAGTATAGACCTCACAGTATATGTAACTCATGATCCGATAGTATAGACCTAATAGTATATGTAACTCATCGGCCGATAGTATAGACCTAATAGTATATGTAACTCATCGGCTGATAGTATAGACCTAATAGTATATGTAACTCATGGGCCGATAGCAGAGCCCTCATAGTATATGTAACTCATGGGTCGATAGTAGAGCCCTCATAGTATCTGTAAGCCACGGCCCGATAGTAAAGCCCTCACATTATCTGTAACCCAGGGCCCGATAGCAGAGCCTTCACAGTATCTGTAATCCAGGGCCCGATAGTAAAGCCCTCACAGTATCTGTAACCCAGGGCCCGATAGTAAACCCCTCACAGTATCTGTAATCCAGGGCCCGATAGTAAAGCCCTCACAGTATCTGTAACCCAGGGCCCGATAGTAAACCCCTCACAGTATCAGTAATCCAGGGACCGGCACCATTTTAGTCTGCACAGCTTATTCTCACAATTTAAATAAATCTTGGAGTATCAGGTGCTTTGCTTTTCATTGTTTCTACAAAACATGTTTTTTGAATATTTAATTGTCTCTGTAGGGGTTGCAAGTGTTTTTAATTTGCTTAGAGAGCAAAATAGACATTGGATACACCAGCGTTTCACTTTCTTTAAACAAATTTACAACTGGAGGTTTTCTGTAAAAATACTAAGTATTCACTTTAGCATAACTTTCATTCCTTTCCCAATGGGTTGGTTTTTTTTTACCTTTACTGGCACTTGAGAACCTGTGACAGTAGTTATCTACAGTAGCAGTAATTGTGGCCTCGCTAATTAGACCATATCAGATGCTCGCGTGAAAGAATAAGGAACAGAAGGAAGGCGTTCTCCCCAGGTGCGTTCCGGTATATGTGTAAAAGTAACATGCTCTTCTTTTTACGTTTTCTTTTACATTTGTGAGGAAAGGAGTAAGGCTATGTGAGTGAGTGGGTGAGTGAGTGAGTGGGTGAGTGGGCGGGCAATGTTGGTGAATGTGTATGTTTGTGTGTGTGCATGAATGAGTTAGTAATTGAGCTAGTTTGTGAGTAAGTGTTGAGTAGTTTGAATAAGTGAATGGATGAATGACAGACAGGCAGGCGGGCACGCAGACCGGCAGGCAGACATACAGTCAGACAGGAAGAGAGACTGACACGTGCTAATAAATTTGAGAAAACATCAATTATGATTTTGAAAAACAGGTTCAAACTTTCATTGTGGCCAAGGTATGCCTCTTTTCTTTATAGGTCGAGTCTTTTCGGCTATATCAGGACGTGTATGCAATCAGAGATGCGGCCTACAGACAAAACCACTTGACAAATACGTAGCCCTAAAAAGAGCCCAACTCCAGCTAAACTTGGCGAAAAAGCCAGATTATATATGATTCAAGAATGACTCGGTCCGGCTAACTGAAACTGTAACATAACTCATCTGGAGAGACAAGATGAACGATAGTTGCAAAAACAGCCAATTGGGGAAAGGCGCAGATATCGCAGCCGGGTTGTAAACTAGCACACGACGTCACAACATCATTGTCAGAACGAACACTGTAGGACAATAAGATAACCAATCGTGGCATCGACAATGTTGATGAATCTCACTGGGCGCTTAACAATTGTGAGTGAAATCATCTTGTAAACAACAAAATATTGATGATTGTACGCGATTCAGATGCAATATTTGATTGTGATTGTTTGAAGCCATCAACATTATTGTTCACATTAACTGCACAGGTCAAAGACACGAAGTGGCATTATTAATTTTTGTCTTTAATGTGTTCACCCTGAAGTGAGATAACACACACCTGGACATGAGATCAGCAATAAATCAACAACTTATTAACTGTTACTTCTGCTTTAAACACACAAAAAACAAGGTCAAGAGTGAAGAACTCCGTACAGCAACAACATTAATGTCAGTATGCGAGGAGAAGGTCAAGGATAGTTCCATAGCAGACAGTGCTGTCGGGGAGGAAGTGTTAGAGACTTCATTGTAATACTCCCGTTCTCTTCTTTGCTACTTTAAGTAAGCCGAGTATCCATTTACAGTTCGTTCAACTGAAGAGTTTGCATAACGGAGGTCAAACCCGGTTCAATTGCTGTGAGAAGAGAGGCCTCTATTACTCTGACGCTGCACGTGAAAGAAGAAGGACGAAATCGATTACCCACTCTCATTTTAGGCTGTCAAGTCTCTCGCGCCTGGGCAAAGAATATCTTCAAATTAGACAGGGTTAAATGCGTACCTCCATGTCCCATGTCGCTGGCTTCCGTGATGCTATATCGATCATTGGTGTCTGTCCAATCTCGATGGCTCGATTCTTACCTGTAATTGGAAATTAAAATAAAAAGGCAGGGCGGGGGGATAGTGACTGGGCGAAGCGACCTGCACGACACGGTGACTTCAGGTAATCAAGTATGCAGAAGTTACATAATAGCTAGGCACGTCATGCGACCGTCCCATAAAGAGAACGGCGACAGTAGAGTCATTCACATTGGCACAGTCACACAGAACTCACCGTTTCAATATTTGATGGGGCTGCCTCACAAGTAAAACCACTAATTTACTTAATTCCAGTCACTAACACGACAGATCAGGCTCGGCAGTCCAAGCAACATCACGAGTTTCAGTGCGTGGTATTCCTAGTAAGATATAGTACTCGCTACTCTTAGTACAAAATATAGTACTCGCTACTCTTAGTACAAGATAAAGTACTCGCTACTCTTAGTACAAGATATAGTACTCGCTACCCTTAGTACAAGATATAGTACTCGCTACCCTTAGTACAATATATAGTACTCGTTACTCTTATTACAAGATATAGTACTCGTTACTCTTAGTACAAGATATAGTACTCGTTACCCTTAGTACAAGATATAGTACTCGCTACCCTTAGTACAAGATATAGTACTCGTTACCCTTAGTACAAGATATAGTACTCGGTATCCTTTGTACAATATATAGTACTCGTTACCCTTAGTACAAGATATAGTACTCGATATCCTTAGTACAAGATATTGTACTCGTTACTCTTAGTACAAGATTGGGTAATCGCTACTCCTAGTACAAGATTGGGTAATTGCTACTCCTAGTAAAATATATATGTATGTAGATCCCAGGACATCTTCATCCGGGAGGTACAACTATGATAAATGCACCCCGTATACGTCTTATAATACAGCTAAAGAATGATGTGCATGGGGCTTGCAACTTCATAATTTCAAACAAATTGCTACAGAAACCGACAGGGCAGAAGAACGGAAAGTACTTTGGCTCAGGTTTTTTATAAAGAGTCAGTTACAATGGTGACACCATGTGTTGAGGGTACAACAATAAGGAGTACAACAAAAAGGGTGTAGCAACAAGTAGTACTACAACAAATGGTACAACAACAAGGGGTACAACAACAAATAGTACAACAAAAAAATGGTACACCAACAAGTGGTACAACAACAAGAAGTACAAAAACAACATTGACAACAAGTGGTACAGCAAGAAAAAGTACAAGAACAGACAAGTGCTACAACAACAAGAAGTACAATAATAAGTGGTACAACAAAAACAACAAGTGGTACAACACGAAGTACTACAACAAATGGTACAACAACGAGTGGTACAACAAGAAGTGTTACAACAAGAGGTGCTACAACAACAACAACAAGTGAAACAACAAGAGGTGCTACAAGAAAAGGTGCAACAACAATAAGTGCAACAATTGGTTGAACAACAAGTGGTTCAGCAACACAACAAGTGGTACAAGAAGAGGTAAAACAACAAGTGGTACAAGAAGAGGTACAATAACAAGTGGTACAAGAAGAGGTACAATAACAAGTGGTACAAGAAGAGGTAAAACAACAAGTGGTACAAGAAGAGGTACAATAACAAGTGGTACAAGAAGAGGTACAATAACAAGTGGTGCAAGAAGAGGTACAACAAGTAGTACAAGAAGAGGTACAACAACAAGTGGTACAAGAAGAGGTACAACAAGTAGTACAAGAAGAGGTACAACAACAAGTGGTACAAGAAGAGGTACAACAACAAGTGGTGCAAGAAGAGGTACAACAACAAGTGGTACAAGAAGAGGTACAACAACAAGTGGTGCAAGAAGAGGTACAACAACAAGTGGTACAAGAAGAGGTACAACAACAAGTGGTACAAGAAGAGGTACAACAACAAGTGGTGCAAGAAGAGATACAACAACAAGTGGTAGTAAAACAAGTAATGCAACAACAAGAAATACAATGGGTGGTACATCAACAGGTAGTACAATAACAAATAACAATAATAGGTACAACAATAGGAAGTATAATAACAAGAAGTACAACAAAAGACGGTACAGCATCAAGTAGCACAACAAAAGGCACAATAACAAGTGGTTCAACAAGTGACACAGCAACAACAAGGAAATCAGCAAAAAGTACAACAACAAAAAGTATAACAACAAGAAGTGCAATGACAACAAGTCGAACAACAACAAATACAATGGCGAAAAGAACAGCAATATCAAGTAAAACAATTAGTACATTAGCAACACAACATAGAAGAACATCAAGAATAACAACAACAATCTGTAGAACAACAGCAAATACAACAACGTTATAAAGAAACTTTCTTACTGAGTCGCTCCTCTTCTACCTTTGTGTGTAAAGGTAAGTGTTTAAGATACAACATTTTATAGAGAAAATGCTCACATAGTGGCTTCGACAAGTCATCTTGAGAATCTAACAATGTCGCTATCAAAATAATTTGGATGATGTACAGGTTCAGTGACATTTTCAGGCCAGCCATGTTCGTGAAGTCGCGCTTTGAAGTTAAAATTTCTCAGTGTCAGGGCGTCTCAGTGCCAGAACGTCTCAGTGCCAGAACGTCTCAGTGCCAGAACGTCTCAGGGCCAGGACGTCTCAGTGCCAGAATGTCTCAGTGGAAGATCGTTTTAGTGCCAGAGCGTTTCAGTATTGAACGTCTAAGTGCCAGGACGTCTCAGTGCCAGGACGTCCCGGTGCCAGAATATCTCAGTGTCAGAATGTTTCAGTGGAAGATCGTCTTAGTGCCAGCGCCAGAAGGGATCAATGCCAGTGCGTGTCAATGTCAGAACTATTCAGTATTACAGCGCTTAGAGTCCATGTCTGTTGCAGCAATGGTCTAGATCATGCTTTCCGATCTCGACACGCTCCAGTTTATCCATTTGTTGTTCGAAGCTACTTATCCTGGGCTCTTCTTCTTGATATTGGCGATGTTTTTATTTTTGGTTGCAGGTTACAGTCCTTCGTGCTACATTCTGAGGCGTACATTGGAATGTAGGCTTAGGCCCTCCTTTCTGTAGTTCAATGTAAGTCTTCTCAGTAATCTCACTACTAACTGGGTCACATCGTGGATCACTTTGTTGACCAACTCCAACACGATAGTTGTGTGTGTGTTATTTCTTTGATTAATATATAGTATCCTAATGGGTGGACGTGGTGGACAATTGCCTGGTCCACAAAAGTTATGATAAAACGAGAGGGGTAGCTCACATATGACGACACGACAGGACGAAATGGGGCTTAGGGGATAACAACATCAGTCAACAACAACAAATTGGAATCGAAAGAATTTGATAAAATAACTTGGTGATCCTGCCAGCGACTTCCTTCTTCTATCCAAGGCTGCCAGCGACTTGCCTATTCTGGCCAACGCTGTCAGTGACTTGATTCTTCTGTCCAAGGCTGTCAGCAACTTGATTCTTCTGTCCAAGACTGTCAGGGACTTGGCTATTCTGCCAAAGACTATATTAACGTCTTGGCTCTTATGTCACATGATCTACCAAAGATTTGGCTTTTCTGTCCCATACTTTGTCGATAACTTGGCTTTCCTGTACCATATCCGTAAACAGTTTCACAACAAAATAAGTGAAGTCCCATACGTTCGGACAGATAACAAAGAAAGGTTATGAGAATCAATGTAAGTAACGACACTTAGATAGTGTAGGGAGACACACTCCTACAAGATGTGCAATCATTCAATGATATCTTGTTAGCAGTAAAGACAAAATAGTAGCTTCACATAAAGACATCAAAATAAGAATTCAAATGAGCTTTCGTATCGTCTAAGAACTTTATTAAGATTAAAAGAAATTCAGTCCACCGGAAACATAAAATCTTTAACTCCCATCTAAAGTCCATTTCATTGTATGGCTCTGAAACATCGACACCGACAAAAACAACAATGAAAAAGGTGCACACTTTAATAAATTAGTGGCTGCAGTGAATAGAAAGAATGCAATGACACAAAAAGATCAATAATGTGAAGTGTAGGTAAGAATTATACAGGTATCAGTGAACCACGAGGAGGAGGAGAGGTGAAGGAGAGGATACACAGTAAGGAAATCAGCTGATAACTTTACAAGACAGTCTTTGTTCGGTAACCCCTGGGGCATGGGAGGTAGAGGCAGACTAAACCATACATGGAGACGCCAGCGTGAGATACACATAAAGGAAACAAGGAAGATGTGGATAGAACTGGAGTAGATTACACAGGACAGGAGTTGGATTGTAATTGTTGAGGTCATGTGATCCACAGGAAATTAAAGGCTTTTTATTGGATATTTCAAAGTATTGTTAGTCTATCACATTATTAATATTCTTATCTGGTTTTTGTTTTTTTACAAGTGTCAACTTTAGCGACCATTGACAAAATGAAAGTTAAAACGAATCCAGAATGAAGGATTGCGACTGATCTTAGTTGCACTAGGAAGTCTTCTTATTCTTATTCTTCTTCTTCTTCTTCTTCTTCTTCTTCTTCTTCTTCTTCTTCTTCTTCTTCGTACGCAGTCAGACAGTAACCATTATTTTTTCGAAAAAAGCGGCGGTCATCCTGAGGCTGTTGACACTGCCATAGAGCTTGTCTTGCAGTTCCACTGGTGATGGCCACATCTGCTCTCTCTGATCCTCGTATGTCGGGCAGTTCTGCAGCAGATGTTCAGCGGTCATTTTCCCGGTACCACACGGGCATTCGTCGGTTCCACCTATCTTCAATTTGTTGAATAGGTGGTACCTCAGTCTATTGTGGCCAGTGCGAAGTCTGAAGACCACGACCTGCTCTCTTCTGTTCAACTGGTAATAGGCATCGTTTTTGGTGTAACCAGTATGTTCGGTTTCCCATTTGGTCATGTATCTGGCTTTGATAAGCCGTTTTGACTCTTCGTACGTCATACTAGTATCTGTTTGTGGTAGTCTTGCACCTTCTTTTGCCAGTCTGTCTGCCTCCTCGTTGCCTTGGATGTTGCAGTGTGATGGGACCCACTGTACCACTACCCTTTTTGGTGCGGGCTTCTGGCATAGTTGACAGAGTGCTGCTCTTAAGTCATTAAGTTCAGTAGTTTTCTGGCTTTTTAGCGCTGTGACTACGGCGAGAGCATCTGAAAGCAGGACTGTATGGCTTTCATTTTCTTTATGTGTCACCATTTCTTCCACTGCCGCCCTCAGTGTCTCTGCCTCCGCTCTGAAATTGATTGTGTACTTACCAGTAGCGAATGACAGTGTTATTTTTCTGCCATTTGGTAGGTTCAGGAATGCTCCCGCCCCTCCGTTCTGTGTAGTGTTTGTTACAGAACCGTCGGTGTAGCATGTGTCCAGTCCATGCTTGGGTAGTTTTTCGATATAAAGCTTAGGGTAGTATCTCTCCTTTCTTTTTCAGTCTGGCAGTTTTTGTTTCCAATACCTGGTATATTTTCTACCACCTCTGGAAATATATCCTGCCTCCAGGTAGGTTTTCGTACAGTAGTGATATGCTTTGGTGTTGTTAGTTCGTTTATGGGATCTTCGTGCATCTTTGCTTTGGCTATTTCTGCAAAGTTTCTCCGCTTTAGTTTCCCATTTCCCAAATTGTTTAGTCTCTGGTGCATTGGATGGTCAGTCAGTCTTCGGAGTTTCTCTGACTGCAGCTGGACTCTGCAGTCTCTTCTATCGGTCATGGATTGCAGTTTTGTAATCTTTTCAAGTTCTACAATTGGCGTTGACTTCATGCGTCCTGTTATAACTCTCATAGCTTGGTTTTGAAGTTTGCTAATTTTATCGAAGTTCGCCTTTGCTGCTGTTGTCCATGCCGCAATGCCATACGCGAGAACTGGTCTCACTCTTCCAGTGTACAGTTTCTTTAGTATGCTTTCGTCTGCTCCCCAGCTTGTGCCAGCAAGTTTCCTCATGATTGCCATTCTTTCTCTGGCTCTTATTCGGTTTCTCTCGATCTGACTTTTCCATGTCATGCGCCGATCAAATGTGGCTCCCAGATAGTTTGGGTTGTCGTTTGGCTGCAGGAATTTGCCATTTAAACTTAATTTGGTATGTTGAGGTTTGATTGAAAGCGAGAATATTGTACATGTGGTTTTCTCCTCGTTTATTTTGACCAGCCATGAGTTCGCCCACTCTTCCAGCGATGTTAGGGCCTGCTGCATCCGATTTCTTGTTATGGTGAGATTCTTTTCAGAGGTCCACATAGCCAGATCGTCTGCAAACATTGAGCTATGGACTCTTCTTGGTATATTCTCTGTAATGTCGTTTATATACACCAGGAAGAGTGGGTGACAGTACTCCCCCTTGGGGTACTCCCTGCTCGAGTGTCACCTTTTTGCTCATCTGCCCTTGTACTTGGACTCTGGCCGTTCTTTGTTTGAGGTAGTGGTTGATCAACTTGTACATTCTCCCACAAACTTCACTTCTCCTTAGCTTGACTTAGTCTTTCCAGACTTTGTCAAATGCCTTTTCCAGGTCCACCCAAACCGCTACTGTGTGTTTCTGTGCCTGGTAGGCATCTTCTATTTCCTGGGCTATGAGGATGACCTGGTCCTCAGTGGATCTGTGCTGTCTAAAGCCGGCTTGCTGTGGAATTAGTATTCGTTTTTCTTCCAGATGCCACATCAGTCTGGTGTTTATCATACCTTCCATCAGTTTGCCGACACAGCTCAGTAGGCTGATAGGCCTGCATCCATTTGAATCTGTTTTGTCCTTTCCTCTCTTTGGTACTGGTACAAGTACTGCGTCTTTCCATGCCTGAGGTACAATTCCCCTTTTCCAGCTTTGGTTCAGGACCGATAGCAGTTTCCTCTTCGCTGTTTGGCCCAGCCCCATCAGCATTTCGTTTGTTACCCCGTCTTTTCCGGGAGATTTCCTTTTCTTTAATGTTCTCATGGCCTCTTCCATTTCGCTCATTGTTAGTTTTGCCATCATATGCTCTTCTGGTGGCGTATTGATGTTGTCGTGCCCCTTTTGCTCTTCACTAATGTCTGTATGCCTATCTGCAGGAATCTCGATGTGGTTTGATTTGGCATAGTGTTATACAAAAGCGTTTGCGGCTTTTTTTCCTGTGAGCAAGTTTTCGCCCTGCTTGATGGTAATTTGTTTGTTTGAAGGGGTTTCGTCGTTCATGGCTCTGACTAGCTTCCATAGCTTGTTCCCTTCTTTGTCCAGGTTTAGGCTTTCCGTTTTGTTTTTCCAGCTCTCTCTTGCTGTTTGGTTTAAGGTATATTTGTATTTCGCCGTGACGGCTTTGAGGGCACTAGGAAGTCTAAGCACCAATGAAGCTGAGTCGAATGGAACTTTTCGAATACGGGTTTAAACAATGCACCTTTATCACGAGAAGCAAGCGCTCTACCACTCAGACGTCCATGTTGATGTAGAAAATGTCTGAACACGTCCCTGCATTACTTCCCTTCCCATACAATTGTTCATCTACAATATTTTGTTCACTTTGTCATGACGGACTGTGGAATCAGTGTCCAGTGGTTGCTCTCTGGAAGTCCAGGTAGAGCTTTATTAAGGTTTTGAAATGTTGGTGGGAGTTCAGAGGTTATAATTGGAAGCAAGAAAGCCCTTGTAGGAGCAAATGCTATTTTATTGCTTGCGCCTCAATACTATTTTATGACGACACGCATCAGGACCAATAAGTTCATAGGTGAATAATTACAGCGGCATTCGTAACTATAATCGTTCACCAACAATAGTAATAGTAGTAATAGTAGTAGTAGTAATAGTAGTAGTAGTAGAAGTAATAGTAGTAGTAGTAGAAGTAATAGTAGTAGTAGTAGTAGTAGTAGTAGTAGTAGTAGTAGTGGTGGTGGTAGTAATAGTAGTAGTAGTAGAAGTAGCAGTAATAGTAGTAGTTCGTTCTCAATCGCCTGCTACCAAACCCTGAAAGGGCTCAAGTAGCAGAATATAGTCCAGAGAACGGAATGCGTTGTGTCGTAGTTTACATCTTGACTGCGATATATGCACCTTTCGGTCCAACACATCCGACTTCAGCAAGCAATTTGTTAGTACCGGGTTAGCATTCCCTCTTCGATCCCTTCTCCTTAGCCAGTCTGCCCTGCTGCAGCCTGTTATCGAGGATCACCGCGTGGAGGTGTAGAAGGGTCTTGGCAGCTCTGGTTCGCTGGCCCTGACGCTAGCAGTCAGCTTTGAGTCGATGACCACTGCAGCTCATGCGCTGCTCAGCCTCTTGATCCTTAGTAGCAGTATTAGTAGTAGTACCAGCAGCAGTGGTATTAGTAGTAGTAGTAGTAGTAGTAGTAACAGTAGTAGTAGTAGTAGTAGTAGTAGTAGTAGTAGTAGTTGAAGTAGTAGTAACAGTAGTAGTGGTAACAGTAGTAGTAGTAGTAGTAGTAGTAGAAGTATTAATAGAAGTAGTAGTAGTAGTAGCAGTAGTAGTAGAAGTAGTAGTAGTAATGGTAGTAGTATAAGTATTAGTAGAAGTAGTAGAAGTAGTAATAATAGTACTTGTAGTTGTAAGCTGATACGTTGGTGTAGATTATGTTTCAACATTCATGCCAATACCAGGTTACACTTCTATTTTTTGCAGATTAATACAAGTTGTTACGCTAATATAATGCCTGTACGTGCGTGCGCGGCTGCGTACTGAGATCCCAACTGAAACAATCCTAGCAGGCCTACTAATTTAATGTCCCTCGTTTATGATACCGCAAAAGTCGTGTTTCTGCTATAGACATCAGTTGAGCGACAAATGTGCCTTCGGTACAGGGACAATGTGCTTGAGGCGTGTTGAAAAGTCTTGGACAGAAAGTCTGAGCAGAACTAGATAACATCTGGCAGATATCAACGGCGCTGGCTGAGGGCTGGACGTTTTTGTAAGAAACCGGAGAATGGGGTTGGGGAGGGAGGTGCTGGAGGGGAAAAGGCGAAACTTAACGGATGACAGTGGCAGATCCGATGGCTGTCTTCGGTTACAGTCGGTATTTTCTATCTCTCTGTGTGTGAGTGTTATATGCGTGTTTGGCATGTGTGTGTGTGTATTATGGGCGTGTTTGGCGTGTGTGTGTGTGTGTGTTATGGGGCTAGTTTGGCATGTGTGTGTGTGTTTTTGGCATTTGTGTGTGTGTGTTTTCGGCATGTTTGTGTGTGTGTGTGTGTGTGTTATGGGCCTGTTTGGCATGTCTCTGTGTGTGTTATCGGCGTGCTTGGCATGTGTGTGTGTTTTTGGCATGTGTGTGTTATGGGCGTATTTGGCATGTCTGTGTGTGTGTTATCGGCGTATTTGGCATGTGTGTGTTTTTTGGCATGTCTGTGTGTGTTTTTGGCATGTCTGTGTGTGTGTGTGTGTGTGTGTGTGAGTATGTTGGCCATATCTGTGTGTGCGTGTCAGATTATTTAACATTTATGGTTGTGTGTTAGACATGTTTGTGTGTGTGTTATGGTTGTGTGTTGGACATGTGTGTATATGTGTTATGGTTGTGTGTTAGACATGTTTGTGTGTATGGTATGGTTGTGTGTTAGACATGTTTGTGTGTGTGTGCATGTGCGTGTGTGTTTTTGGCATGTGTGTGTTATGGGCGTCTTTGGCATGTGTGTGTGTGTGTGTTATCGGCGTGTTTGGCATGTGTGTGTTTTTGGCATGTCTGTGTGTGTGTGTGTGTGTGTGTGAGTATGTTGGGCATATATGTGTGTGTGCGTGTCAGATTATTTAACATTTATGGTTGTGTGTGTAATAGTTGTGTGTTAGACATGTTTGTGTGTGTCTTATGGTTGTGGGTTGGACATGTGTGTGTATGTGTGTTATGGTTGTGCGTTAGACATGTTTGTGTGTGTGTTATGATTGTGTGTTAGGCACATTTGTGTGTGTGTGTGTGTGTAATGGCGGTGTGCTGGACATGTTTCTGTGCGTGGGTGTGTGTGTGATGGCGGTGTGTTGGAGATGTTTGTGTGTGTGTGTTATGGTTGTGTGTTAGACATTTTTCTGTGCGTGGGTGTGTGTGTTATGGCGGTGTGTTGGACATGTTCTTGTTTGTGTGTATGTCTGACAGACTGCACCAATACTCTGTACTAGTGGTCTTCTAATTGTTTCACGCCCGCCCCCCACCCCTTGTTTCCCTATATTTCTTCATCTCCCCACTTACCCCCGTCTACCAGCATGTCCTTCTCCTTTTTTCACCATATGTCAGATTGTCACCCCTCCCCTGTTCACCATGTCAGAATGTCACCCCTTCCCTGTTCACCATATGTCAGAATGTCACCCCTCCCCTGTTCACCATATGTCAGAATGTCACCCCTCCCCTGTTCACCATGTCAGAATGTCACCCCTCTCCTGTTCACCATATATCAGAATGTCACCCCTCCCCTGTTCACCATATGTCAGAATGTCACCCCTCCCCTGTTCACCATATGTCAGAATGTCACCCCTCCCCTGTTCACCATATGTCAGAATGTCACCCCTCCCCTGTTCACCATATGTCAGAATGTCACCCCTCCCCTGTTCACCATATGTCAGATTGTCACCCCTCCCCTGTTCACCATGTCAGATTGTCACCCCTCCCCTGTTCACCATATGTCAGAATGTCACCCCTCCCCTGTTCACCATATGTCAGAATGTCACCCCTCCCCTGTTCACCATATGTCAGAATGTCACCCCTCCCCTGTTCACCATATGTCAGAATGTCACCCCTCCCCTGTTCACCATATGTCAGAATGTCACCCCTCCCCTGTTCACCATATGTCAGAATGTCACCCCTCCCCTGTTCACCATATGTCAGAATGTCACCCCTCCCCTGTTCACCATATGTCAGAATGTCACCCCTCCCCTGTTCACCATATGTCAGAATGTCACCCCTCCCCTGTTCACCATATGTCAGATTGTCACCCCTCCCCTGTTCACCATGTCAGATTGTCACCCCTCCCCTGTTCACCATATGTCAGAATGTCACCCCTCCCCTGTTCACCATATGTCAGAATGTCACCCCTCCCCTGTTCACCATATGTCAGAATGTCACCCCTCCCCTGTTCACCATATGTCAGAATGTCACCCCTCCCCTGTTCACCATATGTCAGAATGTCACCCATACTCTGTTCACCATATGTCAGAATGTCACCCCTCCCCTGTTCATCATATGTCAGAATGTCACCCCTCCCCTGTTCACCATATGTCAGAATGTCACCCCTCCCCTGTTCACCATATGTCAGAATGTCACCCCTCCCCTGTTCACCATATGTCAGAATGTCACCCCTCCCCTGTTCACCATATGTCAGAATGTCACCCCTCCCCTGTTCACCATATGTCAGATTGTCACCCCTCCCCTGTTCACCATATGTCAGAATGTCACCCCTCCCCTGTTCACCATATGTCAGATTGTCACCCCTCCCCTGTTCACCATATGTCAGAATGTCACCCCTCCCCTGTTCACCATATGTCAGAATGTCACCCCTCCCCTGTTCACCATATGTCAGAATGTCACCCCTCCCCTGTTCACCATATGTCAGAATGTCACCCCTCCCCTGTTTACCATGTCAGATTGTCACCCCTCCCCTGTTCACCATATGTCAGAATGTCACCCCTCCCCTGTTCACCATATGTCAGAATGTCACCCCTCCCCTGTTCACCATATGTCAGAATGTCACCCCTCCCCTGTTCACCATATGTCAGAATGTCACCCCTCCCCTGTTCACCATATGTCAGAATGTCACCCCTCCCCTGTTCACCATGTCAGATTGTCACCCCTCCCCTGTTCACCATATGTCAGAATGTCACCCCTCCCCTGTTCACCATATGTCAGAATGTCACCCCTCCCCTGTTCACCATATGTCAAAATGTCACCCCTCCCCTGTTCACCATGTCAGATTGTCACCCCTCCCCTGTTCACCATGTCAGATTGTCACCCCTCCCCTGTTCACCATATGTCAGAATGTCACCCCTCCCCTGTTCACCATATGTCAGAATGTCACCCCTCCCCTGTTCACCATATGTCAGAATGTCACCTGTCCCCTGTTCACCATATGTCAGAATGTCACCCCTCCCCTGTTCACCATATGCCAGGATGTCACCCCTCCCCTGTTCAACAAATGTCAGAATGTCACCCCTCCCCTGTTCACCATGTCAGAATGTCACCCCTCCCCTGTTCACCATATGTCAGAATGTCACCTCTCCCCTGTTCACCATATGTCAGAATGTCACCTGTCCCCTGTTCACCATGTCAGAATGTCACCTCTCCCCTGTTCACCATATGTCAGAATGTAACCCCTCCCCTGTTCACCATATGTCAGAATGTCACCTTTCCCCTGTTCACCATGTCAGAATGTCACCTCTCCCCTGTTCACCATGTCAGAATGTCACCTCTCCCCTGTTCACCATATGTCAGAATGTAACCCCTCCCCTGTTCACCATATGTCAGAATGTCACCTTTCCCCTGTTCACCATGTCAGAATGTCACCTCTCCCCTGTTCACCATGTCAGAATGTCACCTCTCCCCTGTTCACCATATGTCAGAATGTAACCCCTCCCCTGTTCATCATGTCAGAATGTCACCCCAACCCCTACGCCCCCCCCCCCCCACGCCCCGCTCCTGTTCACCATATGTCAGTATATAATTTCCCCGTTTTCAAAGATTCTCAGGGCCAACCGTAACATTCCAAATGCGCACACACACATACACACACACACTATTTTCTTGCCTAACAAGATGTGGATCGATTTGATCCCTGTAGTCATGAGTGTCACACAGATGAAGCCAAGCATAGCACAACTATCTCGAGAATCGCTATCCATCGTCATCAGTACGCAGAAAATTAGTACAATCCGCCACTTCACGCACTTTTCAGGACACACAAAAGAGTAAACTTACTCATTGTAAGAATTCAACAGCATCATCAGTTTCATATTGACTTTACATTTGACTTTGATAATCGGTTCTCATGGTTTACTTTTCCCGATTGTGTGTTGCTCTGTTTGTTCATTCATTAAAACGACTTTTTAAAGTTGAAATGTCGGTTAGCATCTGGGAGTGTTCTTGGGTAAGTGAAACTGTTCTTTTAACTTGCCTGTTTCAGCAGCTGGATGTGTGAGAACCAAATAAATATTTGTTAAGAAATTGGGGATTGAAGTTATCCAAAATATATGTAACAAATGATAATTATCAGTACGTACTCAAATTACTTCGTAGTTTCAGTTCATTTGTTTTCAATTTTCGTCCTCGATAAACTTGCCTTTTAAGCAGTGCCGAGATGACTTTTCATGTGGCCAATTGTTAGAAACAAGTTGGGGTCGGTTTTTTTAACATTAAAAAAAAATACAAGGATGCAGCCTTTTGGGAATTCCCACTGCTGTTAAGTTTCCAGTAGGATTAAGAGCGAAGGTCAAGTGAAATATTCTCCTGATCATGACCGCCCCTCTCGTGCGTGCCCCTGAAAACAGGTAGTGTCACAGCAGTCTGGCCAACAAGGTGGGAATCGACACTGTGATCTCTGTAGTGGTGAGCTTACTGAGAAACTATAGCTAGGAGGACATGGGTCTACCTCAGCCAGTACAACTCGAATTGTAAGAAGGGTCGTTTTAACCTGCAACCAAACGAACAACTAGTGTTACATCAGCACGAGCTTTGAATAACAACTGAGACGATTCGCATTGTCGCACTACAGCTAGGAAGACCTAGGTCTATCTTCTCAAGCAAGAATAAGGATGTAAGAAGATCCATTGGAACCAGCCACCAAAGAAAACCAGCTGTTATGAACTCAGTACGATTGGCTAACATCACCAACACAAAACGATTGACCTTGATCAGTTTGGATATCTAAATACTGAGCACATGATGGTAGTGTGTTGTTGCCTCCCCAGGGTGGAGTAGCTTGACCCGTGCCACACCCTCCTTTTCGCTTCTTAATAATGTCTGGCAGGTTACAGTGTTACTATTCTGTTGGTCCTCTCTCGGGTCCTAGTACCACTTGTGCATGTTTGAATTGTAAAGATGACAAATGTATAGATAGCTGATAAAAAGGAATTTAATGAACTAATGTTGAAATACAATTTTTGTTTTCAACGGAAAACAAAAGGAAATGCTCGCTAACGGAAACATGATCAGATCAACATAACAGACGTGCCAAGATGGATGCAATCACTAGCCGGCTGCACACGGTAACATGTGGGTCTGTCAGGCGTGATTAAAAGTAGACACGTGTGCCTGTTCTGTGGGGCACGCATAAATGTGTTCCAGTCGCAGATATCTTTACATGTTCATGCGATCCAACGGAGGGAGGGGTAAGAGAGGAGATAGGGGAGAGACAAGTTTCAGAAAAAAGCTGGACACTAATTGGTTGAGGGGAAGGAAAGGAGAGAAGCAGCACAGGTAGCGAACCGTCTTATGCGACTTCCGGTATTTGGATAGGACAGATAAGACAGGAAGAGAACACGCATGGGCCTGGCCGCACGTGCGGTAGAACTTGTTTACGACCAAGGTGGGGGATTGAATGTCCCAGGACTTGATGAGGGTTGCCATCTTGGCTGTTCATTTTCCATTTGGCTTTTTTGTCAACAATTTGCGCCTCTAAAATTGTTTGCCTTTTTTTGACTCCTTTTATGGATGGTTCTGCATCAGAAATATGCGTTTGCATTTTTTTTATAATTCAATTCATTTGGGTGGGGAGGATAGGGGGTGTGGGAGAGGCGGGGAGGGGGGGTTCCGAGAAGAGGAGGGGGGGAGGGTATTTTTCTTCTACGTCAGTGTTCGTCATAAAAAAGACGTTGTGCCGCAGTTTACAGCGAGGCTGCTACATGTGCGCATTTTCGCCCGATAGAGTTGCTTCAGCTTGCTGTTTGAACCCCGTGTTTGTCTTCCCACTTTGATCGCATATCTCTTATTCAGACTACACTAGTGCAGATTGTTGCCTGGTCCGCCACTGGGATACAGCATACGGTCTTGTTCAACTCTGGTCCGCCACTGGGATTCAGCATACGGTCATGTTCAACTCTGGTCCGCCACTGAGATTCAGCATACGGTCTTGTTCAACTCTGGTCCGCCACTGAGATTCAGCATACGGTCTTGTTCAACTCTGGTCCGCCACTGAGATTCAGCATACGGTCTTGTTCAACTCTGGTCCTCCACTGGGATTCAGCATACGGTCTTGTTCAACTCTGGTCCGCACTGGGATTCAGCATACGGTCTTGTTCAACTCTGGTCCACCACTGAGATTCAGCATACGGTCTTGTTCAACTCTGGTCCACCACTGAGATTCAGCATACGGTCTTGTTCAACTCTGGTCCGCCACTGAGATTCAGCATACGGTCTTGTTCAACTCTGGTTCGCCACTGAGATTCAGCATACGGTCTTGTTCAACTCTGGTCCGGCACTGGGATTCAGCATACGGTCTTGTTCAACTCTGGTCCGCCACTGAGATTCAGCATACGGTCTTGTTCAACTCTGGTCCACCACTGAGATTCAGCATATGGTCTTGTTCAACTCTGGTCCGGCACTGAGATTCAGCATACGGTCTTGTTCAACTCTGGTCCGCCACTGAGATTCAGCATACGGTCTTGTTCAACTCTGGTTCGCCACTGAGATTCAGCATACGGTCTTGTTCAACTCTGGTCAGCCACTAAGATTCAGCATACGGTCTTGTTCAACTCTGGTCCGCCACTGAGATTCAGCATACGGTCTTGTTCAACTCTGGTTCGCCACTGAGATTCAGCATACGGTCTTGTTCAACTCTGGTCAGCCACTAGGATTCAGAATACGGTCTTGTTCAACTCTGGTCAGCCACTAAGATTCAGCATACGGTCTTGTTCAACTCTGGTCCGCCACTGAGATTCAGCATACGGTCTTGTTCAACTCTGGTCCGCCACTGAGATTCAGCATACGGTCTTGTTCAACTCTGGTCCCCCACTGGGATTCAGTATACGGTCTTGTTCAACTCTGGTTCGCTGACACTGATGCAAGCAGCCAGCTATGTGTCCACTCATTCCTTTTGAGGGTATAACTGGTTTCATAAAAAAAAGTTTGATTTTGTCTGGGTTCTTTTTAACTCTTAGACTACATGACCCTCTCCGGGTGGCTCATTGTCAGTACCTATGTTTACATAAGCCAATTAGAGTGACTTGTTATGTTAAAACAAAGTTATTTTCAAGAATGAAAGAACGTTTAATTCATTATAAACTAACTGTCGAGGATAGTTCTGGAAGTACTGCATTTTTGTGGTGTGGGTTCGTCCTATGCACCTCTTTGCTGCTGCATACTCCCACTACACGCCTTCCTCCACCCCGCCTAACGTGCTCATTCCCACATTCATCTCTGCCACCCCTCAACCACCAATTATCCGCCCATTTCTCCCCACTCAATATGACCATCAAACAGCCCCCCCCCCCACCTCCCCACTCAATCTGACCATCAAACAGCCCCCCTCTACCTCCCCTGGTCTCCCCATTTCTCCCCACTCAATCTGACCATCAAACAGCCCCCCTCCCCTGCCCCCCCCCCATTTCACCCTCCTCAATCCGACCATCAAACACCCCCACCCATCACCTCCCCCGGTCTCTCCACTCAATCCGACCATCAAACACCCCCACCCATCACCTCCCCTGGTCTCTCCACTCAATCCGACCATCAAACACCCCCACCCATCACCTCCCTTGGTCTCTCCACTCAATCCGACCATCAAACACCCCACCCCCCACCTCCCCTGGTCTCCCCATTGCTCCCCTCTCAATCTGACCATCAAATAGCTCCCCCCCCCTCACCTCCCCATTTCTCCCCACTCAATCTGACCATCTAACATACCCCCCCCCCCTCACCACCCCTGGTCTCCCCACTTAATCTGACCATCAAATATCCCCCTCCCCTTGTTCCCCCCATTTCTCCTCATTTACATCTGACCTAGAAACAATTCTCGTGTCGAATACTATCGGTCCAAACCCATTCTAAATACTTTTTAAATGAATTCATGCTACTTCATTTTGTGATGCAATTCTTGTCTCACTTTTGTTTTAAGCAATAATTGGTTGTTATCATCAAGTGTAATTGATGTTTTAATAAAGTGTAATTGATGTTTTAATAAAGTGTAATTGATGTTTTAATAAAGTGTAATTTATGTCTTAATAAAGTGTAATTGATGAGAACGATCTGGAAATACAGGGCCTTCTCGATGCAAAACATGAAGCGCACAGAGAATACCAGAGGGACACATCATCTCAGGCAGCAAAAGCTGCCTTCAATACTGCTCGCAAAGCTGTCCAGACCAGGCTTAGAGAGATGCAAGACTCCTGGCTCAGCAAAAGAGCTGAAGAAATTGAGATGTTCGCCGAGCGTCATGACACCAAACGGTTTTACGAGGCACTGAAAGCTCTCTACGGCCCGCATCCCTCTAGTAATACTCCAGTTCGCAGTGCGGATGGGGTACTGCTAACAGATAAGGTTCAGATTTTAGACAGATGGGCAGACCACTTCTGCAAAATACTAAACCACCCATCGTCCATAAATGAAGAGGCCATCCGGCGAATGCCGCAGGTGGAACTGAACCTGGCGTTGGATGAAGTCATCACTGAGGAGGAAGTGGACAGGGCAATCAGTTCACTATCTATAAGAAAAGCTCCAGGAGCTGATGCAATACCAGCAGAGGTATATATGACAGCTGGCCCATCCCTCACCAGAAGGATCACTGAACTCTTCTGTCACATGTGGGCTGAAGGAAAAATTCCGCAGGAGCTAAAGGACGCCTCAATCGTTCACCTGTACAAAAGAAAAGGCAACCGCCAAGAATGCGACAATCATGGTGGAATATCGCTACTCTCCGTAGCAGGCAAGATCCTACCACGCTTACTGCTAAACAGGCTCAACAAACACCTTGAACAAAGCCACCACCTCCCAGAAAGCCAATGTGGATTCAGAGCCGGAAGAGGAACTG